>OY856188.1:45932683-45987816 GCA_963693315.1 Diogma glabrata
GTTAAAAGTTTGCGTCACAACTCACAACCCACAGATATTTATCATAATAAAACTTTTTACTTTTTACTTACTACTGTACGAGTTCAATTTTATTTAATAAAAAATAATATTCATATCATGGTATCTGATAACTACAATACCCTATGATTATTATTACTGAAATCGTTTATCACAATACCAGTATACAAAACATTATATACTTTTTATACGATTACAAACAGCAAAACCAACTGTCAAGTAAATCTATCCAAAGTATTTTGTTTTGAGAAGAGCCATGAAAATTTTATTGAATATTTTTTCCTATTCATGCACCTAATCATATTTTCCTTCATTCTTGTTGGATTCAGCTGTTTCTGTGGTTTTTTTTTTTCATAACATTTGTATTTATCATGCTTCTGTCATATTATATGAAGAAATTGCATAAAGAAAATAGTATTTTTTCTTTGTTGTTGTATTTTATCTTATGAATGTGAAGTGAATGATGAATTGAATTAAAAGAATAGAGAGAGAAAAACAAGTCTAGTCTATTTAATCCAAATATGTAAATTTTGATATATGTGTTTTTATTTTGGTTTAATTTATTATAATGACTAATATCACTTCCTAATTCTTTGGTTGATTTGATTTTTTGTTGTTGGAAACGTATACAATTTGTTATGTGAATACATTGTTATCTTAGAATAATAGAAATGTAGGTTATGAAAATGATTAACATAATTGAAAAATTGTTGTCGAGTCGGTGTAATGCTACTGATAAAAATACGAACTACAACAATATATTCCTTTTACGTCTTAAATGATAATAGGTTGTTGCTCTTTTGAATACAATCAGCTTAAAATGCAAGTAATGACAATGTAATAGCCGAATTATAGATCTTATGTCGATTGTCGATAGTTTGAGAAAAATATCAGTTCTAATGAATTATTGATGAATTTTTCAAAATGTTGTCGATTTTTTATTAATTTTTTTTTTTGAGCATTTGAAGGTTATAGCTTTTTGCAGCTACCACTTCCAACTCTCAAGAAATAACATTTTGAAAGATGAAACTATATCTAGAGCTTTTGTTTATTTCTTAAAAAGCTAAAATCAAAAAAAAATTTTAAAAAAAATTTTTGGTTTATTATGTTTAGGGACATCTAGGAGTATACAACTATTTCCGATGAAAAGACGAAACCTATTACATAAGCTAATGAATTTTACAACACTGATCCGGATCGTATGAGAGATAAAAAATAAAACATTTCAGAAGAATTTTTCGAGATCTTTGACATTGGTTTTCTTGTATAGGTTACATGTTGCTATCCAGAATCAAACTTTTCTTAACAATGGTTCGGAGAGCATCAATGTGGTTACTGACAAGGACCCAATCCTATTGATGCACTGTTATCAATAAACAGAGTTTTAGATAAATGTTGAGGGTTTTGTATTCCTTTTTTGACATACGCAACTTTTGGTTGTCTTCAGGAAAAAATTCGATGTAGTATGAGGTTTGTCTGTTGATCCGTGAAGGTCCAGCAGTTGGTCGTGTACGCCACTATTATCCGGCACTCTCACGGTCGCACTTTTCGACCTACAACAAAAATATTTTGTCTGTATATTGCGGCAAACAGTATCTTGGACAAGTTTGCGAACTGGCCATATCGAGGTACTATGTAAGCGGCTAAAGCCTTAAAAGTCGAATAATTTAAGGCGTTATAACTTCCGTCGAATCATAATGTTCAAATAAAACTGATAAATATTGAATATTTCAACTATTTTTATCATTCTTTTTGAAATGAAAACCTCAGCCCAAAAGGTTCCTGAAAAATTACCGGTTTTAAAAATGTACTGAGCTTTGTTTTCCTCGATATAGATGAAAATAACCAAGCTCACAAATGAAAAATTTTACACACGTAGATAAAACATAAATCTTTTTAAAATTTAAAAAAAATATTATTCAAGTTCAGAGGTTAGGGCCCTGGGGCTGTTAAAACGAAAACAAACGCAAACGGCTATGATATCATTATTTATGAGTTTATATTGTTAAAACTTATACTAGCTTATAGATAAACTTTTCAACTATAACCTCAGAGATTTTCAGCTTTCTAGCCCAAGAGGTTCCAATGTAATTAGCATTATGCCTAATGCATGCCATTCAATTACAACAACAAATTCCATAAAAATATAAAAATATCCCATAGAAATATTAAATAAATAAATTATAAATAAATAAATTTTCTTTTGTTTATTTTTTTGAGTTTTTATTTTTTGTTCGCAAAAATTTAAAAAAAAATTAAAACAAAGTTGAGTTATTATTGTTTTAAATAAAGGAATATTTTCTTTGGCTATTTGGAAATGGTTTAGTTGAAATGAATATAATATGTATATTGAATACACATTTACAAAAGTTTTCATAAATTGATAGATATTTGTATTATTTGAGGTGTAACAGTTGATTGATAATTTTTGATTATAAATTATGTGTTGTGGTATTGTAGGTGTGACGTAGTGAGAACATTAATTTGCTCTTTGGTGGATTTAATATGTTATTAATAGTAGTTTTAACCAAATTAAATAAAACTGTTCCGAAATAGCATTGATAAAGTTGTTTCGGTTAATGTATTTAATTTGGTTTGATAATTTTTTTGAATTATTCTGTTTGTACTAAATTCTTAAATCTAATTCTATTTGTACACAAAACTGTCTGACCCCGAAATCTACCTATTTCTAGCGGATATACGTGCCGCTTGGACTTTTTCTTTAACTAATTGAAGAGAAAACTCGGAGGTTATTTTTTAATTTTAGCTTAAGAACATTCATTTGCTTTCATTTAATAAACATATTTAATTTTTTTTTGCACATAAATTTATGTCTTTCTTTTTCTTGCCAGTTTTATACTTTTATATTAATAAAATATATTGTGTCCATCTAATTATTGTTTTTTTGCCTCGTTAGCTTTAAATAAAATTGGTTGTATCACTTAACTTTTCAAAAAAAAAAAAAACAATCGACCAACAGCCTGGTCAAACTGTTCACTTCCAATCCCAAAACCCAACCAACTCCACTCTCGAAAACCAATTTCTTTACTACTTCACTGCCAAACCCGCATTCAACATACCTGCTCAACTCTCCCAACAACTATCTATCCATCCAACTCTATTCACCACTAACCAACCCCTCCGCATATAAATATTTTAATCCAAACTGTCTTAATAAAACCTTAAAAAAATATTTTACAAAAAAACAAATAACTAACTAACTTCTAACTTAAATTCTTTTTAGTCCCATAAATAGACAAAAATAAATAAAAAAAATAAAAAGAATATGAAACGGTCTTCCTGGAGGAGTGACAGATGTACTTCGGAATGTTGTAACTAATTGTATGTGTTTTTTTCACAAAAAGGTGGGTTGAGAAGTCGTTGAAAATATATGCATCTATTTTCGAATAGTGCTACAGTATATTAATATAGCTAAAGAGGACGCAAAATGGAAGTACAACTGACAAGGAATATCTTGCGCATTACATAGTATGTAGAATTAAGAATTACAGTCAAATGAGTGTAGAATTACAGTCAAAGCTATTTTTATGTAAACAAAGAGTTATCAATAGGAGACGAAAAGCATTGGCGAGGGGTCGCATTATTGGTTGGTCTAAAAAAACGATACGCTAACGTGTGGAACGATCCACAAAGAATTGGCTTCCTCAAATTATTCATAAAAACGCTGAGGTTCGTCGCCTTTGCGAGAATCTAGTAACCCGGGCAAAATATCGTATCTGCTTAATAAAAGCTTGATCCTGCTGAATATTTTTTGTACCATTTTCTCAGTTTCACATAAATCTTTGATGATCTCTGTAATATTTATTAACGTCAAAAGTTTAGTTAAATTAAAGGAACTGATTCAATTGGTTATCACAAGATCGAATTCCTATTATTAACGTCTTTGTCTTTTATTTTTAACCTTTTGATATGTGTTAATCTGAAAAATGTAGCATAAAATATTTTAAAACCAAATTCTGTCTCTTCTTTTGCTTTTGACTACTGAACAGTTGTTAAATAAACATGAACATAATTATATAACCGAACCTGCAATTATTTGCTTTTGATTTATGTTAACAATCATAATGTAGTGCCCTCTTGCCTTTTTAACATTTGTATAATATTTTTGTATTTTGTTTTTCTTTGTCGTTTAATTTTGCCAATTACATATAATATTTAATATCGTTTTTTGCATCAAAGAATTGAACAAATTTGTTTTAGTGGATCATTTAATATTCGCAAGGATCATTTAATATTCGAAACAGTACAGATTATTTTAAATCTGTAACGAACACTAAAGCTGCTTGTGACCTACTAACAAGAAACAATCGGAGGACTGCGTGCCTGGCAGAGTTGTAATCCGATGAACTTAAGTCATGTGTGTTCGGATAGGAGTATCCTCCAGTTCAGTACAAATAATACAATATGCCCGCAAAAGAGACAGTGTAAACGGAATTAAATAAGCAAAACAAAGAGATAGGGACTTTGACGACCCAAACACTGAAGAAACCGAGAACATCACACCAACACTACTACTACTACTATAAATATTACATTTAAACGTTTAATTAAATAATTTACTCACCCCATGACTGTTCCGGAACCCAAATCTTCATTCCTTCGAGAACTTATTTAACAGATCATCTTCACCAACTCAAACATTCGATTGATATATTAAAACAATTAATGGTATAATATTGAGTAAGCTTTTTCAATACAAAAAAATGCGCTAATATTTCAGGCGATTGTTGAATTTGTTGGCAATATATTCAATGATGTAGTAAAATACAATCGCATACCTATACAGTTGTTGAATTTGATAGTATATATTCAACGATATAACAAAATTAATGGCCGCAAATGTTGAAATTGGTAGAATTGTATTAACAGATGAACCGTTATACTTTCAAGCGATGATGACGACGATGAGTTTTACGTTCCACAATGTAACAACTCTTGTTATAAAAAAAGATATTAACTGTCATTCAAAATTGTTGCAATGAATGTATTAAAAACAAGATAGGTGCACTAACAAAACACTGTTTTTGTATACAAAAAAAATCCTGTTATCAACTATGCATTTTTTTATTCACCACGAAAACCTGCTATTCCCAACTATAACGGAAACCAGCCATTCAAAACTATTTACATATACAAAACCATTTTACAAAACATTAACTATTTTTTTTCTAGTTTGAATTATAATAAACAATTTTTACGAAAAAAAAAAATTTGACGTTACCTAATTTCTTTTGTTTTATTTTAACTAATATTTAATAGATTTAAGATTACTACAGAATTGTATACTATTGAATTACAACCAAATTTTTTTTAATCAATCTTATTAAAGCACACAAACAAATTTTGGTAGTTATCGCACAATAGTTTTTCTTTTCTTTCTTTTTTCATTATTATAGTGGAAAAAAAATTTTCTAAGCATTTAAGTTAATGAAAAATTATTAACCAAAAAAATGCATACCTTTCCATCTCTAGTATATTTACGAACTGTGATTTTATTCCGATCGACTCTGATACACAATTTAATGTGAATCTAATTTAAATTTTGAAAAGCAACAACAAACTAACAAAATGTCGAAGTTTCATATCTATTATTATGACAACAAAATACAAATTAGATCTGTACCGATGATCTAATTCCGATCGACTCTCCAAAAATTATTAAATCTCCAAGTCAATATCATGAATCAACAATATACAAAACGAGATAGCAAATCAAACAGATTGAAAAATGATATGAACAAAAAACGATAAGTTGTATTGCGCACGTTGATTCATGCATAGGAAGTTGTTTAGACAAATGAATTTTTACGGTAAAACAGCTTCGTAGCAAAAGATATGAATAAAAGACGATAAGTTGTATTGAACGCGCATGACCAATTGTTGTATACACGCGTAACCAATACACGCATAACCAATTGTTTAAATTAGATAAATGATTTTTTATACGGGGAAAACAGCTTCGTAGCAAATTAAGTAATAAATTTTATGCATTCCTTAGAACAAGTAGTTTAAATTATGTCTTGACCTTTACTAACTGCCACAATAAATCATAATTAAAATCTCAGGATCGTTTCGATCAAAAATTTAATATCTTTTTGTGTTTTTTCTAGAAATGTATACAGGGATTGAATGTTCGACCCATACATAACATATTCACTTAATTTACATAGAAGTTTACTTGTAAATACTAAAGCTGTTTTATTCCTAATCGATATTTAATTTTTAACATATATTAATCAATTTTTCTTTTTTTCTTTCAGGTAATTACACAAAGAAAAAATAATGGCAAAAAAATTACTTTTTGAAAACTGGCAAGTATTCCATTTTAGAATTTAATAATATTATAAGGGATTATTATGTCTAGACCCTAGCCTAATGCGATAGTTTGATATATGGGCAAACTGCAACAGTTTGCATTAGAACAAGTTCTGGTTTATATAGTTGAGTCCGTATCAAACAAACATGAAAAACATGCATAGTTTTGTACACAAAACTATTTTCGGCTATCAACCTATATATCGCTAAAATATATAGTGACATAAAACATAGAATGAAATGAAAAAAATTAACTAGCAACGAATATAAACATTTGGTTTGACGTTTTGTTTAATGTGGACGTTTATGTTAAGTAAAATGCTACACTGGTTTTTTAAAGTCTGGGAAAAAGTTTTCATTAAAACTTTAATAACTATTAACAGTTTCCAATAAACGGTACGTTATGGCTGATAAATTAGAAAACCTGGCTATGGAATACAAACTATGAGTCAAGTGAAACATATGTTACTAACGACATGTGTCCGATTTTAGGATAAACAACTTTAATCAACATCTTTTAGATGGAATAATCCTGTTTACAAAAACATCATGCCCTACAGTGACCGACATGAGAAAAACTAACATATTTTTTTCAATTTATAGAACCATATTCTAAGAATGTGACATAATTTTTATTAACTCAATAAAATGTTGTGAATGAGTTTGTGGTTAGTAAAATTTATCGAATGTGAAGATAACAAAAATATGTAATGATGTGGAAAATCTATGATAATCTTTGCTTATTTAGCAAACAGCTTCCTGATTTAATGACTAAATGATATCAAAAGTTTATGATGAAGAAACAGTTTGAAAAATTAATAGGTGATAGATAAGAGTTATATCGAATAATGAAAATTGAATCAAATGCTAAAACGAAAAAACACGCATTGGAAAAGTAAAATAAAAGTTTGCATATTATATTATCTAGAATTTTCTCATTAAACAAATAAAACCTCAGTGCACAATCTTTTAAAACCAAACGTATTATCTATTCATAATTTTCATTTTAATTATAATCATTGTGCTACGGAACAACAAAAATAGACGTGGAACCATTTGTTGAATTTTTTTAATCCTCACAAGTACGGATAGATAGATATACATAGATAATAAATTCAACGACTCAAATGAACATCCAGTTTTTCATTTAATAAACATAACTCATCTCATTTGACATTTTTACTATTAGTCCAGTCAATGAGCATTTTCCCGAATAATCCTTACAAGAAACACCGATTTGCACAAATATTTGGATTTAGGTTATGCTTGCCCTCTACTTCAAAGTTGACCCTATGCCGGTGGTTGCTTAAATCCTAGGGGTGAATGCCACCCCTTCCGGGGGTGAAAAATATTATATTAAAAATAAGTACGTGAATAGATAGATTGACTAATTTTAAGTAACTTTTTTCATAGAAATATTTTTCTGAAAGTCGATACTTTTCGACTTATTCGCGAGTAGAAATGTCAATTTTTCATTAAAAAAACACGTTTTCAGACGGTTTTTCATGATTAACTCAAAAAGTAAGTATTTATTGTGTAAATAATTTTAAGTTATAATGTAGCTTATAAAACAACAAATAAAATGCTGGGTTTATGGTGTCTGTAGACACAATACAAACGGAGCAATAGCTTGTTGAAGGTAAGTTCATATTCGTCAAACGCAAAAGTTGAAAGTTTCGACGTGAATAAACAAAAAACAATGCATTTTTTCGGGTAAATTTGATATAATATTATTTTTATTCGCCTGCATATTAAAGAGTTACTTTATTACTGTGATTTGCGGCTTTAAAGTATCACTTTTCAACTATTTATTTTGTTGTCATAGATACGTCCAAAAAATAAAAAGCATTTGTATTTGTTTAAATTCTATGAAAAATAAAATTTTTTATCAAAGCAACCCTTAAATTCAAAATTTCATTGTCAAATTAAAATAGTTGTTATCATTTGTTGTCATAGCTACACAATACATTGGAAAAAATAATAAATATTTTGTCAAAGGTTACTTGTTCCACATATTTTTATTTTAAAATTTATGAAAATTTATAATTTTCATTTAGAATAAACCAATTTTTATAAAACATTTTGCTTGCGGCGAATAAAAAATAGTATATGATGCACGGACGTAAGCTATTTTGGACTTAATGTGGGTGCAAATCTCGGCTAGCGCCTCGATTTGCAAACTCCACATCCGTCCAAAATCTTTAGCTTTACGTCCTAGCATCATAATGTACTATTAAAACCCATTAGTTTTGTATTTTATAAAAGACCCTAGCATCAATACTAAGCGTGTTATGACGAAAACAAAATTGGTCTCTATTTTTTTCGGCGACAAAAAAAGTGAAAATCACCACCTAACTACCACCCCAATTAAAAGTAATTAGTGCCACTTAAAAATTCTTTTTATTAATATACTAATAATATGCTCTAGAAGGTTTAAAGTGCTTAGTTTTGAAGAAAACTGAGGTGAAAGTGAAGAGAGATTTTTACCTTTTCTTCAAAATAACTACAAAACTATTCATGATACGTAAAATTTGATTATGACATAATTCTAGGTTATGTTTTTCTAAAAAATTTGGTATCCTTTGGTTTTCTTCAGGATAAAAATTAAGTACGATTTTCAGTTTGCATATGTTCGTAAACAGTAACTTCTTCAAGCCCTTTCAGCCCAAACCCTTTTAAAACTAAGCACTAAAAGAAAATTTTATTTATATGAGCTTATAAGCTTATAGCTCTTAAAAATACTTACAAAATATTTTTTTAATAACTTGATAGCTTAAAAAATGGATAAACGACTTAACAAAAAACAATTTGACAGCTTAAAAAATGGGTAAAAAACTAATCACATATTTTTGCAGAAATGAGAACACATTTATTTGAGCATTGATGAATATATACTATACTATATTTTAGGTCAGTGTTGTACGCCGTGTAATAACGTACAAAAAATCATAAAATTATCAAACAGTGTTCATTAATATTATAAAAAATAAATCAGTACGTAAATAATTCAAATTTAAATCTTATGTTTCAAAATTTTTTGATATTTGATACATATTAGACCAGTGATCTGCAGTGATCTTTTAAAAAGGCAAAAAATGCTAAAAATTAGTAACAGCATGAAAACTATTGGATAAGGAAGAAATTATTTCGCAAATGATGGAAAAATTAAACTAAAGGTGATCCCAGCTACGAGGGTGAAAATGTTGGTGTGAGCCTTTTGGGGTCGAAACTTTTACTTAAAATTTTTTTTGATAGAAGGTCTAGTTTCGCTGAAAATCGTATCGGTGAAAATTTTCCACCCCAAAAAGTTCACTCCATTTTACCCTCGTAGCTCAGATCACCTTTAATTTAATTTTCCCATCATTTGCGTAATATTTTTTTCCAAATCCAACAGTTTTTATGTTGTTACTAATTTTTTTCTTTGGAAAAAAAACGTTGATATATTAGGAAACGACGTAAGGACGTAAGAGAAACATAAGGACGTAAGAGAAAAGCACAGATTTTTTACAATGATCTTGCAACCGCAGACGAGATTTTGCAATCTGGTCAGTACTGTACTGTAATGTTGTACGGACTGCCAAAGGACACTCATTGAACAAATTGAAAAAAGTAGACCTACCTGCATATCTCGAAAAAATGAGACATGAATCATTTCTAATTCTAACGGTCACCACAAAAAAAATGCAGTTAAGTTGTCCTCGCTGATTCCAACAATTGGTGTTTGAAATGAGCACATAAAAAGAGTTTAATTACAATTCCAGTTATGGCTATAAAATAACAATAATAATCTACTTGATTGGGGTTGGGTTAATATTGAAGGAGTATTAAATCCAATCAAAATTCTAAATCAACCTGCACCTGAAGAGCTGTTGAAAATAATTTCTTGTAGCTGCAAAAAAAAGATGCGGTTCAGCGCGCGGTTGCCGAAAAGTAGGATTTTTTTGCAATTCGACATATTTAATATGCAGCGGAGACAATTGTCAAAACAGTGCTCCAATTATGAACCTAGAGGAGGACGAGGAGGAAGACGAAGATGAGTTGGGCGCAGCAAAGAATGAGGACGAAGAGGAAAAGGAAGAATAGTGTGAAGATAATTAAAATAAATATTGCAAACTTTGATCAGTAGGGGTTGTTTTTTAAAAATTGTTAAAAAATACAATACATTCCCTATAATAAAAAGATAATAGAAGTATTATATTTTGAATTAAAACAAAATTTAACTGTAATTTTTTATTTTTTTAAAGGGGTGGTTTTTTATAAGGGTTGAAACTTATAAATAAATGATCCCAACATTAAATCAGCATATTTTCATTCATTATCACTATAATATTAAATTATTTCAAATTGCTGAATAAATAACATTTTCCACCATTACTTTTTAATGATATTTACTCTAGGGGGTGGCTTTTAGGGGTCAAAAGTATTTAATAAATCATAAATTATGTCCTTCAATAACAATTAACCTTCATTCAACTTATTTAAAAATGATTTTAATCGATGACAAGCTTTAATCTACAATTCTAAAATTATTTTCGATTAGGGGTTGTTTTGACCCTTAAAAAAATTAAGCAACCACCGGCACTTGGTTAACTTTGAAGTAGAGGGAACGAAGAGCTTAAATCCAAATTTTTGTTAAAATCGGTTTTGCTTGTAAGAATTATCCAGTTTTGCCGTATTTCATGTTCATTGACTGGACTATATATACGTTCTTTACTTTTTACTATACGTTCTTGACTTTTTACCTATTGTTGTAGTTATTCTATTCTTATAATCTGATTTACCGTTGTGTTTGTTGTTGGTTTTGAAAAATATTTACATCCTCTTTGATTATGATGAGGAAACTCATATTTCAAAATATATTATTTTCGTTTTAATGGAGGGTAAGGTTTGGGATTGGGTGTAAAACTGTATTGATAGTCAACTGCTAACGTTTTAGTGCAGGTTATGATAGTCAAATATTTAAAGCTTAATAAGTTTTGAGCTCAATTAAGTAGCGAAAGGCTTTGAGCAATCAAATCGAAACTTTAGGATATGCAAGCTATTTTAAACATTCCAAACAATGTTTTTGCTACCAATTAAGCTACACATACTAAAAACAAAGGCAGGCTTAGAAGTGATAAAACAGACTTTAAGTTTGGTTTCTTAATCGAAAGCATCGTTTACAACCACTACAACGGTGTCATTCTGATTCAATCTAGTGAATCAGAAGGACAACTTCAACAAAACTATATAACTAATAACCTAACCTAACCAATTTGACCACAAGTATTATCATAAAACAAACAGATTAATTTAAGATTATATTTCATTTCATATCAAATGTGGAATACTAAAGCTTTTGTTGTCGCTTTTTTTTCTTTCTATTTTCCTCCCTTAAAATAGAGTCGAGAAAACACCTTGAACCAATTTAATTTAAATGAATTTAATATTTATATGAAATATTCTTCAAAAGAGTTTAATCATTTTAATCCTCGCTGTTCATGGTTGCTGCTTCGATTTTTTGTTGTTCAGTTGTGATTTTAATTGTGCTTACAATTGCAAGTTTAATTTGAAATAGGGTAAAAATATTGAAAGCATGTGGAGGTTATACATACGGTCAGAATTTTTCATTTATGGAAAAATAAACAAATATTTTTATTTAAAGACGAATTTGTGAAGAACACAAACGAAATTACTGTTTTTTCGATTTTTATTAATCTTTTAATTAAAGCATGTTGATGTTTAATTTTGTTATTAATATAATCTTACTTTTGTTAATTTAAAACCCATCAAAGTAATTGTAATAGTTTTAAAGTTACCCACATTAGTACGAATTGTAGCCAATTTTTATCAAAGAGCCAAACTAACGAACATTAATTGAATTTAATTACAGAAAAACAAAATTGGATAACTAATCAAATATTTGTAACAATTATATTTCATGTTGGTGTAAGTATGTATGTTTCAACAAAAATTGTAACCGACTAGTCCTAGTAGATATCCAATTTGTCAATTGAATTTATATAGTTTGTAGAGATGTTTATGAAAAATCGTGCAGTTATTTCCTCGATTCACTTCTACTTTTATTTTCTAATAAAATATTTACACCTTTTTTTATTGTTTGCATTAGTTTGTAGCATTCTGTGTTGTTCGTTTCATTCGTCGTATTCATTCCTCAATAAATTTCAAATAATATAAATTTTTTTATTTTGAATAAATTTTTTATACATACATAAATATTATTTAATTATTAGTGCAATTTAAATTAATTATTGTATCCATTAATCATTTAATTTAATAACTTCTTTCATAGTTAAATTATTTGATATTTTTATTGCGTTTCTCATGAATAATAATTACATGTAATTAAATGTTATTAAGTAAGTCGACAAATTAACACCAATCCAAAAATTGTGTATAGCTTTATAAGTGTATGTAACATAGCACATAACCTAGCATATAACACAGAATGTAACAGCGGTTATTTGTACGAATTCACGAACTTGTTATTGTTTATTGTAGAGAAAAACGCGAAAAAATTTAAATGCTCTTGAGTTAGGTCAGTTTTAATGATCATGATGATGATAGTTAAATTAGATATACATATATTATTGTTGAAACATATACTTGTGTTAGATTGAAAAAATTTTAATACAATAAAGACAAAGTAAATTAAATATTTCAATTGACTTGTTGATAGTTTAGTTATTTTGTGTTGTTTTAGTGTGGTTGTTTCGTAAATTATTTTTACTTCATTTATTTGCATGTTTGTGAACTCTCTGATTTGTGATTTTTGGCGTTATGATGACTTGCAAAATTCTTGGCTTGGTTGATTGAAGATCCATATTTTAAATATGTGTTTGGTTCTGCATTATAAAAAGGGGAGTTTGTGGGTATGTTACAATTGTTTGTTTTTAAGCCATTTATGTTCTATAGAAGACCACAAAAACTTCTGCAATGTACTCAACATTTCTGATATTTGCTTTAAACGTTCATCTATGCGTTTCTTTTAAACACAGAAATTGATCGACTATAAAAATCTATTTTCAGTAATGTTATACAAATTTTTATAACGTCTATTTCTTTGTTTGAAAATTTGAGCCTTCGCCGTTTTAATAAGCTGCTAGAAAATCGCTCGTAGCAATGAAGATATTTGTTGATCACCCGAAAAAACGGTAGGATGCTCTTTACGAGTGTAAGTTGAACTTTCGAAACAAGTGACAATTTCAGTATTTATGTTTCTGGCAGCGTCTAGGCAGCATGTTTTTAAGTGGTCTGATATTTTTAGTTCACCACTGCAGTTGAAAATTATGAGAAGTAATAATGTAATCTATCGAAAAAAATCTTAAATACCACATATTTTATTTTAATTTGTGTTTCGACTATTCTCCATTTAAATAGTCCAAAAAAAGGAATCGTGATGAAACTTTGGTATTTGATCAGGTTAACTAGAAAATGAAAGATCCATTTCAAAATTGGCCAAAATAACAGGGGTTCCTTGAACACATTGCAGTCTTCAATAAATTTTAATCCTAGCTTTAATTTTCTTTTAGTACTGTTTTCAATATTTCTGCAGACCAATTTCCGGTTAAAAAGTTTTTTTAATAATTTGTTTAAAGTAACTATAGCCTACAGTTACAACTCGATTTTCATGAATCGTTGGTAAAAGGTGTCAATTAATATGAGAAAATTTTGTTTTGCGTTTGAAGTACATTGGTAAAAGGTTTGGGTGGTCCACCATACAACAGCTGATTTTTTCACTATATGTTTTTGAAGATTGATGGGAGCATAACTTCGTTAATTAATCAATTTGAATAACACTATGACAAAAGATGGAAATTTAAATGACAAACAACTGATTAATTTTTGGACGATATTGGAATAAGTGGTGGAGAGCCTCCTGAGCACCTGTTTATATGAAACTTCAATAACATCAGTTCCTGATAATTTTGATTAAACTTATTATATATGCTTAGAGTATGATTTGTTACAGTTCTGTATTCCAACTTCCGGTTCGTCACTTTCGGTAAATTTGTTTGCTTTTCTATTCGTACAACAGAATTTATGTCTGTTGGGATAAGGCAGCTTTTTTTAATGCTTTTATAATTATAATTAGAACTACGCGAAACCTATAACATCGGCTAACCATTTTTTTTAGATAAAATGTGCTGTGCAGTGCATTACAATATGTGCCACAACAACACATAAAAACCTTTTAAGACCAAACTCCTACAACAACATGCGTTCTAAGGTGTTGATGGGCGCAAATCTTTTATTTTTTGTTTTTTTTAAATTTTTTTTTTACATTTAAAAGAATGAATAGCTGAAAAATAAATTCTATCAAATATAAAATATGAATAGGCCAATATTTCATGATAGGATAGAGAAAATTAAAATAAAATAAGAAAGTAAAAAGCAAATTTCTTTTAAAAATTTGCAGGAACAAAACAAAAATGGGGCTGCCAATAATCTTGCTAGTGGCATTTTTCTTTTTCATACCATGCCCTGTCTTTCTCGATGATTAAAGCCAAGATATAGAATTAAATGAGGGCTCGTTCTTCGGTTCTTCGAGCAAGTAATTGTGTGCCATTAGCAAGGAATATTCCACGCCTTAGACTGAGGGTGCTACCATTGACTGAATACAGTTCATCCACTAGCACTCCTAAGATATCACCTTGGCTAGTGGTATCTCACTGATATTGCCTTTGGTATGTTATATCTCACGTAAACTCGCAGCCAATAGTAGGGACTAGAATAGTACGCCGGACTGTCACACCCGTAGATCCAAAATTACAAAAAAAAATTATTAATCAATAAAATCTGAATTTTGTTGTTACGTTATGACCGCACTAATACCAAAGCTATACGAAAGTATAAAACGCATGGAACATTGATAGAGTGAGAAAAAATTCGAATTCTATATTGATTTTCATAAATTGTGCGTATGATCTTCTCCTCGTTTATAGAGTCCTATAGTAAGTGGTAGTTCATGCGCAGTTTTCACTTTCATGGTTAGCACGTGTTTATACGTGTTTCTGCCTCCGATTTGCATAATCTGCATCTAACAGAGAAACCAAGACCCATTAAGATGGTGATTTATCGGACGTCGTTCTGTCACGCACCATGTTAAGATCTTCAGAGAATCTCTCTCAAGATCGATTGTTTTTAGAGAGGAACGCAAAAGTTGCCTGAAAACTTTTTAAAATGCCCAAGATCCTTCCCCCTTTTCCTTAGTTACTTCGGTCTGAAAGACCTAAGTATTACATTCATGAGCTCAAAGTGAAATTCTTACCCCCACTTTTTTGGCATTTATCGACGTTTGAGGACCTATTGATTCTAAAAAAGCAAACAAAAAATGTATGTCTGTCTGTAGGCCACCCGGCCGTCCGTCATTACCTACGTTGAAGGGAAAACGGCTGGAGGGATTTCAAAAATTTTTTTTCTCAAAATAGGTATTCACAAGGGACAGGTCCGAAAGGACGCTGTGTTCGATAACTGTACCGGAAGTGTGTCAAAAAATCATTATGTGTGTCAAAAATAGCAAATTTTCATATTTTGATTAAAAAATGTTCATTTTAAGTGATTACGAGAAGGAACATTAAATTTGGAGAAATCTTGATGGTCAGGATTGGTATGTGAGATCAAAAACTAGATTATTGCATTATAAGTTTGTCAAAAAAATGTTGTCAAGTGTGTCACAAGAAAGATTTTTATTTATTTTTTTACCCAATTTTTTGGAAAAAAATAAAATTGTTTGTTTGAAATGAAATTTTATTATTATTATTGAGAATTATGGCATTATGAGTTTGTCAAAAAAATGTTGTCAAGTGTGTCAAAAGAAAGATTTTTATTTATTTTTTTACCCAATTTTTTGGAAAAAAAAAATTGTTTGTGTTAAATGAAATTTTATTATTATTATTGAGAATTATGGCATTATAAGTTTGTCAAAAAATGTTGTCAAGTGTGTCAAAAGAAAGGTTTTTATTTATTTTTTACCCAATTGTTTTAAAAAAAAATAAAATTAATAGTTTGTATGACATGAAATTTTATTATTATTATAGAGAATTACGGCATTATAAGATTGTCAAAAAAATAATGTCACGTGTGTCAAAAAATGATTTCATTTATTTTTTTAGCCAATTTTTTGGAAAAAAATGTAGCTGTTTTATGACGTAAATGTAATTGAAAATGAAATTGGACAAGAAAATTTTTGAATTTGTAATAGTTTTTGAAATAATTTTGGAACTTTGAAAAAGTTTGTATTTTTGATTTTGTAATAATTTTTGCAATATTTTTAGAATTTCGGAAAAAGTTTTAATTTCTGGTTTTGTAAGAATTTTTGGAATATTTTTAAAATTTTAAAAAACTTTTAATTATTGATTTTATTAAAATTTGTGAATTTTGAAAAAATTTTCAATTTTTGTATTTGTAATAAATGTTACAATATTTTTAGAATTTTGGAAAAAGTTTGAATTCTTAAGAATATTATTGGAATATAGAAAAATTTTAAATATTTGATTTCATTCTAATTTTTGGAATTTTAAAAAAGATTCAATTTTTGATTTTGTTATAATTTTTGCAATATTTTTAGAATTTTGAAATAAATAGAATTTTTGAATTTTATATATATATATATATATATATATATATATATATATATATATATATATATATATATATATATATATATATATATATATTAAAATTTTGAAAAAAATTTCATTTTTTGATTTTGTAAGAATTTTTGGAATATTTTTAGTATTTTGAAGAATTTGAAATTTTTGATTTTATTATAATTTTGGAGTTTTGAAAAAAATTTTAATTTTTGAATTGGTAATAATCTTTGTAATATTTTTAAAATTTTGGAAAAGTTTAAATTTTTAAGAATTTTTGGAATATTATCGGAATTTAGAAAAAGTTCAAATATTTGATTTTAGAATAAATTTTTGGAATATTTTAGGAATTTTGAAAAAGTTTGATTTTATTTAATTTAACAATATTTTTGGAATTTTGATTATAATTTTATAATATTATTATAATTTCCATGTTTCTTGTTAGTTTTGTAATAAATTTTTAAACAGAGATAAAAAATATTTGTACTTTAACAAAGAGTTATGTTTGATATACATCGCTGCCCAAAACTAAAAACCATGTCCTCATAAATGTTTTTTGCCGAAAACTATATCAAAAACCTTAACCCAGACGGAAGTCTTGATATCTCAGAGCTGTGAGATTTCAGCCCCTCCAAATTTTTTCAATTCAATTATCTTCCAAAAAGCATCACAACTCAGAATTTTGGACTTTGACAGTATATTTCACTTTATCGTATTTAAAACACACTGCCAACTTAAGAGTTAATAAACATCCATCACCTTAGCAAAACCCCTCATAAATACTATCTATCTGAAAACAATAAACAATAATAAAAATAGCAAAAGTAACAAAAATCTCAAAATGTTCACAAAAACAAAAGCTACACGAAAAAGGAGGATTTGTAATCTCAATAAAAAAAATCTAAGACGATTTAGATTGTTATTTCTTCGAAAATAAACTTCTACTTAAAAAACAAACATCTTAAATCAATAAGAGATTTCAATATAAATTTTTTTGTTATAGTTTTTTTTATTCTTGCGTTGACATATTTTAAGTGTAACGAATGATTGCTAAACGTTATAAATTCCGATTGATACTACACATTTAAGGTTTACTAGGTTCAAAAGTGTTATCATTACGGTTTTTTTAACTTATATTTATTTGATAAGCTCAAGTTATGACAATGACTATCTCTTTTAGCATTATTTTCTTTTTGTTTTACAAGTACAACGCTAGATTTAAAGGTTGAAAGATCAACTAGAACTGTTTTATTTTGGTCATTTTCAGTTGTACAGTTCAATGTCTTTAAATTTTCTTTGTTGATCTATTTTTATTTATTTTTTATAAATTAATTTTGGTAAAGAATAAATTTCCTTAGATTTATAGTGAGCCTTAGTTTTAGTGTATAATGACAGATAGTGGTGGTAGTATTATATATGCTCAATTTCGTGATTCATTTGTTTACTTCAAGCCTTCATCACCACGCATCATAAAACAGAACGAAAATATATTAATACATTTAATCTATTTTGTTACTTTAAGAAAGTAAATTACTTAAAGTTTATCACAGCAACATCTAACTGTTTATTCTCTTTTAATTTTTAAATCAAAATAAATTAATGAATATTTCAATATCTCAATGTTCTTGTAAAAGTTCGAAAATGATTAATGTTAAAATTGTTAAATTATAATGTAAAACTTACTACAATGAAGTAATAACTCAAATTTCTATAAAGCTTTTACCCAAATGTGAGAAGTTAGGTTATCATATCATCAGTTAAGTCCTTGAAAATATAATTTTATTCGTAAATATTCTGATTTGGATCTACTAACGATCGTGGGGACGATCAGGATGGACAATTTGAATATCGTCTAAATTAAAATGCACTTTGTTGATTGTGTCAGAAACTCAAAACTCAGAATTAGATTAAGATTTGAAATATTTTTTTCATAACAAAACACTAAGTTCAAGATTTTATTAAGATTTTTACCTATTCGATAGCAATGGATCTAACCATTATGTAGTTTAGAATCGATCTCGACGAGAATCTCGTCGCTGATCGAGTTGGTTAAATGGTTAACCATAAACTCTGATCAGAAGGACGCCGGTTCGATTCCCGAACCGTCCGGAATTGAGATAAAACTTTTGTTACGGATCTTTCGCTTTTCAAAGCGAATTTTTCATTCTATTCAATTAAATACTTCTAGTGAGTTATAAAACACTAAGGTTTAAAAATTATTTTTTTCTATGACAGCAGTAGAAAAGTCTATTGTCATGCAGGCTTAATCCCCTGTGAACATGTTTTTTTTACTAGTGTAAAATCATTTTCGCTAAATAACAAATTGTAGTTGATATATTATTTTCGTATAATTTTACAAAGTTTTTAAAACAAAGCAACCATGAAAAAATAGAATATGAATTTTGACTATTATGTTGTCAATTTTTATTTTATAATTTATAATAAATATCGATTATATTATAGAAATATATCATAGAAAAATTATATTATAAAAATTGTATAGTATATTTTCTTACAAGAGATGAAAACGCTGGTTTTTCGTTAATCAAAATTTGTCAAGACGCGTCAGCGTCGAGAGGAGCATTTTCACAAACGTTAAATATTTTCATCTCGCGTAGGAAATAAAATTTTTTTTATGCGAAAAGTCAATTCACTAGTGAAAAAGAATAACAAATTATAGTTGCTATGGTTTTTCATATAATTTTACAAACTATTTTAAACAACGTAACCATGAAAAAATAGAATATGAATTTTGAATGTTTTGTTGTCGATTTCTAACTTTATAATTTATAGTAAATATCGATTATATATTATTATCATAGAAAAAATTGCATTTCCTATGCGAGATAAAAACGTTTTTCGTTCGTAAACATGTCTCACTCGACGCTAGCGCGTCTCGCGAACAAATGTTTACTCACGAAAAAAACAATGTTTTCATCACTTGTAGGAAAATATACTATTTTCTATGATAGTAACTACAGGGTGTTTACCGTTTTAATTTAACTGTTTATGATTTGCTATTGTTTTTTTAATTTTGCAATTATGATGTTAACGTTTGGTTTTGTTACTTGTTCCAACGTTTAAATAAATTTTATTTAATTAGTACGAAAACATAAATTTTATTTCAAAAAATTGACCATGTTTTTCAACATAAAAGTTGATTTTTCTTAAAAACGGTCGACTTTGGAGCTTATGACCATTTACCTACCTTTTTGTGTAGAAAACATTGGCGGTTCCAATGAGCACCTAAAAAACGGTACTTTTTCCAGTAGCGTAGAAGTTGGGGAGAAAAACGCCCACTACCCCTCAAAACCTTCACCAATTAAGACTTAAAAAAAATTTCCGTACAAAACATAGCTTATTATGAGTAGAAAATGCTTACGAAAACTGTTTTCTGTACGATAAACGGTTCCGGAAATATTCGCAAAAACCGAAATTTTTTTCTAATTTCAACACCATGTATCTCGAAAATGGTGCATTTTAGAGGATAAGTTACGGGAAACCTTTTTTTTATATATTTGGACGAGCTATCACTTAATGAAGTCCTGCGCATATATTATGAAACACCCTGTATATAAATGATATTTATTAGAAATTATTAAATTAGAAATCGACAAAATAACATTTAAAATTCATATTCGATTTTTTCATGGTTGTTTTGATTTCAAAACTTTGTAAAATATATGAAAATCCATAGCAACTACAATTTGTTATTCTTTTTACACTAGTGGAAAAGAACACATTTTCACAGGGTGTTAAGGATGATGAAAAAAGACTTTTCGTTTGCTTACATAGAAAAAATACATTTCCTATACGCGAGATGAAAACATTTTACGTTCGTTAAATTGTCCCACTCGACGCTAATGCGTCTCGTGAATCCATTTTCACTTACGAAAAAGAAGCGTTTTCATCTCTTGTAGCAAAATGTACTATTTTTTACGATTGCATATGAAAAGTCTATATTCATGCTACCCGCCTGTTAGGTTTTTTTCTACTAGTGTAAAATCATTTGCGCTTAATAACAAATAGTAGTTGTTTTGGCATTTTCATGTTATTGTACAATGTTTTTAAATCAAAGCAACCTCGAAAAAATAGAATATGACTTTTGAATGTTTTGACGTCAATTTCTAATTCAATAATTTATAATAAATATCGTTTATATATTTAGTATCGTAGAAAAAAATGCATTTCCGTTTTCCGTTTGTGACATTGTCTCACTCGACGTTAACGCGTCTCGTGAAAAAATTTTCAATCCCGAAAGAGCAGTTTTTTCATCTCTTGTAGCAAAATGTACTATTAAAAGCTTGTATGTTATATTACATCTCACCTCACCATCGTAAATCAGTTTTTTTCTTTCACAATTTTCACAATTTTTTTCATTTTCATGCTGTCATGCTTTACTTTTAACACTAATACTTTTTTACGTTGTTTTTGTGAATTTTTTCTCATTTTAAAGAAAAATGAATGAGCTAAGTAAACAAACAAAAAGAGTTTTTTTATCTTCTAAGAAGAAACTTTTTTATTTATATAAACTTAAATCAACGAATTCTTTGATGTGATTTTGCATTAATGATGAAATAATTATGACAAGCAACAGACAAGTGTTTTTTTTTTAAAACAAATTTTCCCTTTAGCTATGGAACTATTTAGTGTCTTTTCAATTTTTCCACTTCCAAAGTTTACGGAGATTTTCTGATATTTTTAAATTTTCACCTTGAATTTAAATGAAGTGAAAATTTTGAATAGCGTGAAATAGATTGATGGGTTCTTAAGGGTGGGATTTTTAACAGGTAACAGCTTTTTAATATATTCAATGGATTGTGCCATAAATTTTTGATAGCATTAAGCATTAAAATTAACACTTTGAAATTTATTTTGAAATATAACATTTTGTGTTTCTCTTTCTAGTCCTCACGAGTATGCTAAATTCAAAATCCGACCAAAATGTATCAGTAGCAACAACATTAACACCCGGAGGATTAGGAACTTTAGCAGAAATGGCATCAAAACAACAAAAAGCACAAACCAAAAAGAAACATCATTTTGAGGGTGAGGACGATGAATGTGATGTTATTGGTGATTTAATTGGAAAATATGGCAAATGGCAACTGATAATGACAGTTTTAATATCATTATTTCAAATACCAAATACATTTCATATATCATCATCTGTTTATCAGGTAAATATATAAAAAATTTATCGTTTCTCTCAACAATATATAAACCAGTTGTTTTCCCGTTTTGTTAGTTTACCAGCACATGAACGACATGTTCTAATTGAAACTCGCGAGGCTTTACCGATCATTTTAACAAAAACAAGAACTTCTATGACATTGAATGAAAACTAAGTCTATGTAAATAATCTATGTAAATATAGGCTAGCACCTTGATTTGCACCACCATTAACTCCGAAATGACTAATGTCCGTGCGTCATATACTATTTTTTATTCGCAGCAAGTAAAATATTTTAAAAAAATTGTTTAATCTAAATTAAAGATTTGCGTAAATTTTGATATAAAAATATGTTGAACAAGTAACCTTTCACCAAAATATTTGTTATTTTTTTAAACAAATTGTAGAACTATGACATCAAAAACTAACAAATATTTTGATTGGGTTATGAAATGTTGAAGTGAAAGGTTGATTTGATTAAAGTTTTTATTTTTATATAATTTATACAAATTTAAAAGTTTTTTACTTTTTTGAACGTAACTATGTCGACAAAATATAGGGTTAAAAAGTGACACTTTACGACCGTAAATTACAGTAATAAGGCAACACTTTAATATGTAGACGAATAAAATAGTATATGTATTATTAAATTAGGTGCTAAGCTAAAGTACAAGTACAAGTACAAACCAAAATGTATATGTGTAGATTTAGAGCTGACTGCGCTTTATTTGCCACTTTTCCTATAACTATATATAGCACTAGTATACAGGTTTATAAAAATACTATAGCTTTAATTTTATTGTTATTCCTTAGCGAATTTAACGGGACAGTATTTGTATTGAAAAAACACAGTAGCCTAGAAGTTTAAATATCATCGAGGTTTTCCGTTGCTTGACCACAAATGCTTACAAAATAACAGACTTATGTAAATATTTTGTATTTAACATTTTTACCGATCGGAAAATGACCAACCTTATTCAATTTTATTTTATTTTTCACAAAAGTATTTCGATTAAAATAAAACTTTTAATATTAAAACAGAAAATTTGATTATAGCTAAAATTGCATCATGTACGCCTTGGTTTTGTTTTCATTTAGAATAATTTTAGAGTGAAATGGATATTGTTTGAGGATTAATTGTTTTTGATTTTGTTTTTATTTAGAATGAAATTAAAATAAAATATATATTGTTTGGCAGTTATTTCTTTCTGGCAATAGAAGAATAAAATTATGTTTTTTTTCTATAAATGGAAAGAGATAACTATGTTGCATGGGAGTTTCGTCAGTATTTATACTTGGATCTAATTAAAGTGAAAACTTCTTTAGACGCGTTGTGCAATTTTCTATGGGAAAATATTTATATATTCGTGTTATCATTTTTTAATCAGGATAATATTTTTAAATATGAAACACATCTATCATTTCTTAACGTTTCAAATTGTGGATATCGCGCTCGACTGATGTTCTTTAGGTCGTGCGTTCAGTTCCTGGACTAGTACATTTTTTATTGTTTATTTTTAATTTTTATTAAATACCATTAAAATTATTTTTTTTATTCATGAATTCATAAAAATAATAAACATTTTTTTTTACGAATTTTAAAAAATTGATCTATAATGCAGTTTTTTAAAGTTATATTGCTATTGTCTTTTGCAATTTGCATTCGAGTCATCATGCTAAATAAATATTGCATATATATAAAATTGAAAGTATGTCTGTTTGTCCTTTATGCATTAATACATTAAACATCATGAAATTTTGGGAAGTTATTGTGTACACTAGCCCAAAGGTGGGTAGCGAAAATCCGAAATTCTACGTCCACGCCGTGCTACCTGGGTAACGCTAACAGAATTAGGTTGGTGTAGTTGAGAGGGGCAGAGTAAATACTGCTTATACTCAATGATTCTGCACCATGGCGAGTCATTGGCGCCATAAAACCAATGCAACTCAAGCGTCTGTTCTCCATGTTAGGGGCGGCTTGGAGCGGGCGTCTGTCTTGGATCAAGCGGCTCGCTATATAAATGTGTAGAAAGCGTCTGTTCTCCATGCTAGGGGCGGCTTTCAGTGGGCGTCTGTCTTGGATCAAGCGGCTCGCTATATAAACGTGTAAAAAGGTTGTTTCTGGTGACCTTAAGATGCAGAACGAACCCATTCACGAAAATTTGGGTTGGGCGAAGGGCTAACACCCCATTTCCGTAAAAAAATTATTGTCATGAATTCTGTACACAGGCCTCGGAATATCTCGGATTCATTATTGGAACGACCTCGGAAACTGTACCCGGACTACGATTTAAAAATGGGAACCTGGAACGTGCTTAGCCTCAGAAGACCAGGAGATCTCCTAAAACTCACTCAACAAGTCGAGAGCTACACACTGGATATAGTGGCATTACAAGAACTAAGATGGCCAGCCAGTGGAATCCATGAAACAGCGAAAGGATACACTCTGTATTATTGCGGTCATCAAAACGGAGGAGAATTTGGAGTTGGCTTTCTTATACACCGTCGCGTGAATCAGCATGTTATCGACTTCTGCCCTATTAATATGCGGTTATGCACACTGAGAATCCGCACGCAAAAATTCAATGTAACGATCGTCAATGTTCATGCACCTACTGAAGATAAAGCAGATGATATTAAAGACCTGTTCTTCCTAGAACTCGAGGAAGTCATCAATAACATCCCGCGGCACGATATAAAAATCGTGGTAGGTGACTTTAATGCTCAAATCGGTAGGATTGCAGAACTTAAAACACATATCGGCCCTAACAGCTTGCATCATACCAGCAACAATAACGGTTTTCGCGCAGCCGAGCTGGCTATGATGTATGATCTAGTAATTTCCAGCACTTTCTTCCCTCACAAGAGAATTCACAAGGCAACGTGGAAATCAAATGACGGAAGAACGGAAAATCAAATCGATCACGTCATGATCTCTAAGAGACACTCTACAAGTATAACTGACGTTCGATCATACAGAGGTGCTGATATGGACACCGATCATATGCTTGTCATCTTTAAGTACAAGTGCAAGTTGTCATCCACATTTAACAGACAAGCAAAAAAGACCGTGCGCTGGAATGTCGAAGCATTTAAACATCCGGAAACGCTGAATAGATATCAGGAAATAATAACACAAAACATAGAAGAGCATGACATCTCTTCTGAGATGCCATTAAACATACAAGAAGAATGGCAAACGCTTCAATCAACCATTATAGCCGCAGCACAAACTACAATCGGAAAACGACCACCGAAATCACACAACGAATGGTTTGACGACGAGTGCCGCCAATCCGTTGAAAATAAACAAAAACTGCGAGAAAAATGGTTAACAAGGAACACCCGAAGCTCCCAAGCTGATTATCTATGCGCCAGGAAAGCCTCAGCAAAACTTCTACGTAAAAAGAAACGCGAACACATGAAGAGCTGCATCGAAAACATCAACCAACATGCGGCCAACGGAAATTCAAAAGAGTGCTTTGCCAATGCACGAAATCTGACCAAAGATTTCCACCCAAGATCTACAGCCATCAAAAATGTAAATAATGAACTTACAACAAGTGAACGTGATGTGCTGGCAGTGTGGCGATCCCACTTTCAAGACCTACTGAATAGGACGAACGAAGTTCATCCTATTCGAGCAATTGCTCCATCAACTGAAGAGATTTTTGTCCCTTACCCAGCAATAGAAGAAGTGGAAGCTGCCATTAAAAAACTGAAAAATGGCAAATCACCAGGTTTCGATGGAATTCCCGCAGAACTTCTGAAAAATGGAGGAGCAGCTCTGGTCTCACGTATATACGATCTGATTCTTGCAATCTGGGACCAAGAAGAACTACCTGATGAATGGAAAACAGCTCTCATTGTTCCGCTACATAAGAAAGGTGACCGTTTAAAGTGTGAAAATTATCGTGGCATCGCACTGTTGAACACTGCATATAAAATACTAGCTAATGTTGTACTTGCTCGACTCATCCCGTTCGCCGAATCTATCATCGGTGACTATCAGTGTGGTTTTCGTCCCAACCGCTCAACCACAGATCAATGTTTTACATTAAGGATGATTCTGGAAAAATGTTGGGAGTACAACATCAGCATTCACCAGCTCTACGTTGATTTCAGGCAAGCATATGATAGTATCATCCGCGACAACCTCTGGTCCGCACTCATATGCCTTGGTATCCCAGAGAAACTTGTTTCTCTGTGTAAACTCACAACATCGGGATCAAATTGTAGAATAGTAATCGAAGGGTCAGTTTCTGATCCTTTCGATATAACATCAGGTGTTCGACAAGGTGATGCACTCGCGCCCGTACTATTTAATTTGGCGCTGGAGTACGCGATAAGAAAAAGCCGAATTGAGACACAAAACTGCATATATAACAAATCTAGTCAAGTTCTTGGCTACGCAGATGATATTGTGCTTCTCGGACGTAGAACAAGCGATATTAAGGATAGTCTCTCTCAGCTTGAAAGAAATGCTAAACGGCTTGGATTATGCATCAACACCAGCAAAACTAAAGTGTTAACAACATCTAAGAACATACCTCCCGGAAATCTGGATACTGGCGACTATGAAGTGGAACGCGTGGAAAACTTCAAATACCTCGGGTCTGTAATAACATCGTCAAATGACATGCAGGCAGATATCAAAGCCCGTGTCTCTGCCGCATACAGAGTTTTCTACGCATACTCAAAACTTCTGCGATCAAAACATCTTTCGCGGTCGTGTAAACTCACACTTTACAAAGCATTGATACGACCTGTGCTTACATTTGGAAGTGAAAGCTGGACACTGACTTCCTCCGATTGTAGAATTCTATCAACATTCGAGAGGAAAGTCATACGAACAATTTATGGTCCATGTAAAGTTGCTGAAAATCAGTATAGAATCCGAATGAATCATGAAATCAGACAGCTTCTTGGAGGCTGCGATGTAATCGGATTCATGAAATCCAACCGGATTAGATGGTTTGGTCATGTAGAAAGGGCTCCATTGGAAAGAATGATAAAAAAAGCGTCCCAACAACAACCAGCTGGTGTTCGTCGAAGAGGAAGACCTAGACAACGCTGGCGTGATGACATCATCCAAGACCTTCGTGATATAGGATGTCGAAACTGGGGTCAACTGGTCATGGAACGAGATGATTGGAAGCTGGTGGCACAGACGGCAAAATCCCTTCATGGGATGTAAACGCCAGAGAGAGAGAGAGAGCCCAAAGGTAAGTGGCAAATTTTCTGTTTTCAAAAACTGCAGTTCAGGGCCCTTATAATTATCTTAAGAGATTTTGCCTAAATGTTGTAATTATTCAATTTGGTTTTTATTTAAATATCGTTTTAAACGGTAGTTTGTTTTGATCAATGTTTTTTTGTTGATTTTTTCTGTGTATTGATTTTTTCACCATTTATTTCTTGATAATATTTATTACGGGAGTTTTTAGGTGAATTTTTAATATGAAATTAAAATAACGTAAGAAATAAATTATAACCTGAAACAACTACATTCGTATATCAAAATTATATTTGTTGGAATTTAACACATGATGTTACAAATTTTATCATCTACACCAAATATGTTGTTAGTTTGAAATGGTATGTAATACATGTTTCTAAAATTAAGTGAAGACTTAATACTTGTAACTTGATAGCATCGATTATATCGATTTATATCGCACAACTTCTATACAAAGAAGCATAGCTTATGTATGATCAAACATGGACGACAATCATGAAAAATAAAACGAATTAAAAATGGTGGCACTCAGTCGATAGTGATTTGCAAATGGCAACAATTTACTTAGCTTTCCGCAGGAAGATTTGTAAAATTTAAAATTGTTGATCTATGGGTGTGACAACCACGCTTACTTTAGTCCCTGCTATTGGCATATGAGTTACCTTGAGATATCGTATACTCCTGGCAATAGCAGTGAAATCTCATTAGCCAAAGTGATGTCTTAGGGGTGCTGGCGGATGAAGTTTTTTTTTTCAATCAACGATACCATCCCTTAGTCTTAGTTTTGGAATATTATTTGTTGACACGCAATTTTTTTTACGTAACCTTACCATTTTCCACTATTGAATTGGCACAAAATAAATAATATTTCAGTTATAATTGGGTTCCAAACGTGTATTGATTGAACGTTGTTTTTAATTGATCATCTTGTCAAGGTTTTTGGTAATTTTGAAAGTTATGTTAGGCAACAGAAGTTCGACTCTTCTAGAAAGTCCGAATATTTTGTCTAAGCGGCACGAGTAACTAGGAGTTCGGACTTTCATGAGAACACACAAATGAATATATATTATACAATCAATTTTATTGCATTTTTAGGTAAATTTGATTCATTCTTAAAATAAATTTTAAAAAACTGATGACATTAACGCTTTTGACTGTTTTACAGTTTATTTACTCAGCACGATCGGTTACTGTTTGGGAAATTTTTTTTGGCTGGCATTTTTTTTCAACATTAGCGACTGATTAATGTTTGAGTTTTGACGCATCTGCCATTGTATCGTAGATCCCTACTTATGATTCAAAACTACTTAATTTAGATTTATGTCTTCGCAGAAAATTATGACACTCATTTGCCGTAGGGTCAGTTAGTAAACCTATTTTATCACAAACATAGTAGTAATTTATCTTTCTTGTTTAGATACCACGACATCAATATGGCTGTTTAACGTTTAGGGAATCTACACAGAGATCCTTTCAGATTTCCTAACCCTTACTCAGAAACCCAAATAACGTCCCAGTCAAATGCACCGTGGTACATAAAATTGTCATCTCCACTGCTTGTAGTTCCAAAGAAAGAGTAAAATGACTAAAGACCTTGCAGGGACTATCGACGTTTGACGATGCTAATGCCAGATTCGTGTGCATGGTAAGATATTACCATAGATTTTACCCCGATTAGGAGGCCGAATTGGTAGCTCCACCTCACGGCTACCTCGCTAATCCAACCAAAAAAGGAGTAAGTCATTTTTCATCTGGCCTCTCCAATGTAGTGCTGCCGTTGACCAAGTCAAACTGGAGCTTGTAACCTGCACTCTCTTGACTCATCAGTTACCGAATTCAAGCTTTTTTATCAAAGCTAATGCTTCAAGTACTGTGACAGTAGCAGTACTTGAACAATTTAATTAAGGATTTTGGCAACCCTGAGGCATTGCCTTTAAAAAGCTCTCTCCTACAGAGTAAAAATACTATACCTTAAACCGCGAGTTATTAGCTTTTTGTCCAACTTTGAAACGCTTCCGTTACTTTGTTATAGAAAGTCGTTTGTTCACAGGGTTTGCTGACCACAGACCTCTGGTTATATCTATCGTACTAAAGATAAAGAAGTTTCTGCCAGACACATAATCTTGATTTTATTTTCCAGTTCACCATAGATATTTGGTATGTCTAGGATAATGCTGGTTGATTCACTTTCACAAGCTAAGGAAATGGCAATAAATTGTACTGGGCTGGGTATTGATAAACTCATCGAACTACAAGAGTTTGATTCAGAGCTCATCAGTCTTATCCAAAACCCTAACTATACTGCTGAGGGTAATGGTAAACCTATTTAAAAGTTTTTTTGCAGCTTGTTTTGGATACACCCTTAGGAGTGTACAAAACACTCTAGAGGTACAAACGGTATAGCAAACAAGTTAATTTTTTCTGATGGATCATTGACAAGTAAATAACTGTAAAGAATAGAATTTGAGTAAAGTACTGTATCAGACTTAGAACCGAATTCAAAGTATTATTGGCACTATGAAAAACCGGACAATGGTGGTCAGAATATGATAGTCATGTCAGCGTGTTATGCACCAATTTTTGCAAAGGTTTACCTTTAACATTTAAAATCTGTAATGATATACGTGTTTCGATACAACTCAGTTTTATCTACATCTTGTAATACAGCCGATAAAACTAACTTCGTAAATTATGTTTAGGTTTCAATCATAAAAATATTTCAATTATATACATTTAATTAGAATAGTACAACCTAATTTCAATATATCGGAAATATCAAATGCATTTTATATAATTTCGTAAAATATATTGAATCTATGCCAAACGCTCAAATGTAATTGATGTATTTGAATCATAGCCATGCAACCAGAAAACTTTAACAACAACATTTTATTCATTTTCCCAACTGTTAATTAATTATATTAAAAACCTTCATCATCATTTTATTTATAAATTAAACTTCAACTTGAACATTTTCCATAATATTTCAATATACAAAAATAAATCGAAATATTGTTTACAAAACAATATGATTTTCTTCGCTTGTTTATTTTTATATAAATTAAATTAGAAAAACACAATTTAAAAAAATTAAATGCAATTAATAATGAAAACTATAAAAATTTTCTAAGAAAGAAAATAAAAAAATATTTTTCAATTAAAAATCTTCAATCTAAAAGAAAGGAAAATTGTTATTTCCTCAAACAAATAAATATTCTGAATAGGAAAATTTAAAATGTCAATTTCTATAACAAAACAAAAAATAAATTAAAGCTTTTTGTTTTATTCGATCACGTTTTATGAACTCCTTCTACCCAATGCACATCGGAACGTGTCAATGGTTCATATAGTATTGCTAACATACAGTTTAGAATCAATATCATACAAATTTCCAAACACCCCCTTCAAAAATTTCAAAAAACAAAATATTTACAAACTTCCTGAAATTAAATAATTTAATTAACTTAAACTGTCATCAATCATTGTTACATTAAAAAGATCTAAGCCAAAACAAATTATGAAACATTTGTTTGTAATATTAGTAATTGTTTCTCAACTTAATCTAAGAATCAAAACTATAATGTCTTATGACTTATGAGTTATGATAACATATTATTTGTAATAATTTTTATTTCCTTTACAGGCAAACACAAAAAATTTTTGGTGCAAGCGACCACTAAATTTAATAGACACACCAGTTGAAATCTGGCGTAATATTAGTCATTCCGTAGATAATTGTAATATATTGGATATAGATTGGAAGAGATTAACATTGGATGATCTCAGGGATCAAAATTTTTTAGTTGCATCAGATAATTTGACAATGCGAAAATGTCATTCGTGGGAATTTGATAAAAATGATCAAATTGGAAATACTTGGGTTTCGGAATGGTCTCTTGTTTGTGATAAAGAACATTTAAGAAATGTTGCTGAAATGTGTTTTCTTGTTGGTGTTGCAACTGGTGGTATTGTGAGTGGATATTTATCTGATAAATTTGGACGAAAACGAATGCTTTTCATTTCTGTTGTAATACAAACAATATTGGGTGAGAACAATCAAATTTATTTTGTTATTTATTTTTGTTAACAATTTTTTAACTATTTCTTCAGGTATTGCATTATATTTTCCAAAATCATTTATATTATACCATGTGATGCGAACAATGTTAGGATTTGTTTCAGTCTCAGTGACATATTCAGGATTAATTTTAGCAATTGAATATGTTGATGGGAAATGGAGAACAATAGCTGGAATGTATAATTTATTTCCATTACCACTTTCGTACATGATGATCTCAGGGATTGCATATTTAACTCAAGATTTTAGAAAATTACAAATTTTTATTGGTATACCTGGATTGTTCTTATGCTTTTTATGGTGAGTTAAAAAACATATTTTCTACATACTGTAAATTTAAAAACGAACAAAAATTATGTAGATAAAATTTTTAATTGCAATTGGTTGGACAATAACCTAAATTGTTGAGAGAGTTGTTTATAATAAATAAAACTAATTTTTATTTTTTGTTACAACACAAATTGACAAAAACAACAACCTACGACAACATCTTTATCTTGAAATCTCTCTCTTATAGTTTTATTACAGTAAATGTTATTTTTAGTAGTTCCGTTTTTATTTTATAGTTGATTACATATAGCCTATTATATACTCCACCTTCAATCAATGTTTTAATGAATAAAAAACATACAGTTCTTTATTTGCTAGTTGACAGACTTTCAAAAATCTCAATCTCTTCTACAAATTTTATTAAAGAGTTTAACACTATTTTTAACGTCGCTAGCAAAAAATGGTTTCGCAACGTTGGTTCATAAAATTCTTAATAAAAAAAATTGAAGTGCGTAATCTTTACACGCTGTTGAAGTTAAACTTCTTTGGCTACTGTGGCAGGTATTACTAAAAACATTAAATATAAAATAAATATGTAATATTGAAATTTGAAAAACCATATTTACATAATGTTTTACAAAGTCTTACAACGTATTACAAAATAAATTTCACGATGAATGCATGTCCACTTAATTCAACAACAAGATTTGGTACAACAAATGATGCAGTTTTTCAAGAAATTTAGCAAATTTTCAAAGTAATGTTTATAATTCTCACTTTAGTTATCATAAACCTCTAATTTTATATTTAAATTATGATAATAATTGAATTGACTTAGTAATACATTATGTATATATTGCTTTTTATTACACATGTTGTAAATTATATTATCAAGAAATGCTACTTTAAATGTCATATTATTTATTTTATATTTAATCTTTTTAGTAATACCTGCCACAGTAGCCATTACACGCACTCTTTTTTTATTTAACAAAACAAATTTAATAAACACAAATATTTTTATTTAAAAATGAACTTTAAAAAAAACGGCATATAAAATACTTATACTCTTACGGCATACTCATAGAAAATTATATACGACTACCTCGACATCTTTGCAATATAATACAACTCAAACTATCCAAACATTAAGGTGTTTTGATTAAATCGCCTAAAATACATAAAAAAACGGGTTTTTCCAATTTTCTGAAAACGGCATTTTTCACATCATAAAAAACTATGGGACCCTCTCGAAATCAACCCAAATAAAATACGATTTAAATCGTCCAAATCGAACGAGCCGTTTTTGAGAAATCGGTTAACTGACATAAACAAAAACCCATAATGAAACACAGAACCTCCTCTTTTTTGTCGGTTAAAAAACTAAAATAATTCAAAATATAAATTTAAAAAATTACGAAACTCAAAATCGACACAGCCAACTCATATAACATTTAGTACGAGACTGAATAAAAAATATAATAACTTTAACAAATGAATGACAATTGACACACAATACACATAATCGAATTGTATCGCATTTTTGCCGAACATAATATTTGTTTACCTTTTTACTTCATTGTTGTTTGAATTTCTTCTTTATTTTATTTATTTTTTTTTTCAAAGTGTTACTTCCGTTCAAAAACTTGTTATATCGCGCTTAAAGAATTTTTACTCCAAAACACAAACGTCTTGCTTTTAGGCAAATTTATCCAGTTTCTGTACTGGAAACAAAACACTTTTGTAAAATTCATTTTAGTGTAAGAGTAAGCTAAAACTGGGAAATATTATTTCTAAATACACCGATTTGAGTTGTTGTTTCTATAAAAATCATAATTTACAAAACCTTGTTGTAAATAATCAAATGAAACAGAATACATTTTTTAAAAGTGGAGTTTATCAGTTGTCATGCGATGATTGTGATGTATCTTCTAACGAACAAACTGGTCGCAGTTTTGAAGATCGTTTAGGTGAGCATTTTCGAGTTTTAAGATATGTACATTTTTGTTCAACTTTTGAAGGGGTTAATATTAAACCTCTCGCTATTTATATTCTTGATATAAATTAAAAGGATCAGTCACCTTTCGAGTATATGAAATTTATTTAAATTTAATTTATTGAAAACAATTGTTAGAATGTAACACTTGTCATAAAATTTTCAATAAAACTTATCATAAAATTAAAGTTTTGTCTGCCGTGTTCTTGCCGTGAATGTACACGGCGAAAAATTTTTGCTTTCTCCACTTGGACAAAACGTGTGTGGAGTTGTTGAGCTCTTTGGGATTGAAGATATTGGTCTGATAGGGTTTCCTGAAAGAAAGAGCAACTGAGGTCTACATATGACTTCGCAATCTCTTAATAAACTCAGGAGAATCGGCATTGTTGGCTGTTGGACTCGACAAAGAATTTGCCGGGGACTGTAAGAGTTTGACCATACACTAGTTCTTATAGAGGTCTCCCTTGATTGAAGTGTTTCCTGTTTGTATCCAGCATTATAATTAAAGCAAAAAAATTCACACTTGGCCTCTGTCTGGCCTGGGAAAATATCTAATTAAAAAAACTTGGTTCAATAAATCATATTATAAAAACAAATTGGTCAATGACAGAAAAAAGTAAAAGAAATTAAAAAAAAAGTATAATAAAAATAAACTTAACTTAAATGTTGAATTGATATTCCGTGGCTTCCTATGGTATCCAAACAAACACGTACGAAATCCTTAATTCCTCCCCGAATTATAATTCTGTGTTCTTCGGTGAAAGCCTCTATTTTTTTAACTAGATGTCAATAGTTTCTTATTTACAATAGTAATGCCTTTATTTTGTCAAAAGGTTTGTTTAACAAAAAAAAGTAATAGTTATTGAATCTCAGTAGCAAACCATATCACTTGATAACAATTTCGGTTCACGAAAATTCAAATTTTCCTCGATGCCTTTAAAATCGACAGCATGGGTGCATTAGTTTAAGTTTGTTCTTGATCTAAATAACTTTTTCTTATACTCTAAGAAACAATTAACATACTCTGGAACTGTACTATTCAAACTGTTTAATTGTATCTTTTATTTTTGGCAAAATAAAATAAGATAACCAGATATAATATATGCTACAAAATATCCTTTGTTATTGGTAAAAAAACAAAAATAACGTTATTCAACGTTTACAGCCTATTTTCATAGTTTACAGCCTTACAGCCAAAAATATGTAACTATGTATGATACACAATTAATTTTTAGTTCGTTTAAATTTTTATTTATTTAAACTTTTTATTTATCGTTTCAACCAATTTACATTTTTCACATATTTTCACTTTTCCTTCAAAAGTTTCCACTACAATCAACTTTAAATAATAACTCAAAATTAATTAATCGATCAAATTCACAATAGAAAGTTTTTTCATTAAGTTTTAGTTTACCAATATGTAAATTTACAACTTAACTGATTTATCAATCGATGTCAACTTACTCATCGACTTTATTTAGAAAAAGTCTTTCTATCTATCTCTGTCTTGTGGCTCCCATTTATCAAGCACCAAAGAATTTTTACTCATACCTCGCATTTCTACCTTTTAAATAAAACAAATAAAACAGGCAGAGAAAAATTATCCAAATACTATAAATTAAAAAATACAGTAGTTCCTTCAAAATTTAATCAATTATTAATATTGCAAACATATAACATCCAAAACTCATAATATGAAGTATTCTATCAATAATTCAGCATCAAGGCTTCTGCGCATGATCCATTTACTTTATTTCTTCTTTTGTTTAAAACAAGAAAAACTATATATTCGTTTCACATAGGAAAAAAACAATTGATTATACACAGACATATAAGTGATTTGAGGAGAAAATAGCATATTGAAACGACTCTTCGTTGGTTCTTTTCGATTATTGAGCAAATACGACAGTAAAAAGACAGATCTTTAGTTAACAGAAATCTCAAACTTTATTTATCAACCAGTTACAGCAACTTCCGATTTTAATTACAATAAATTCCAGGGTCTCCAATTTATGTACGATGAACTTCACCGCTTTTCCACAATTTGAATCAATAATATTCGGAGTCGTAAAATCTGTATTTACTATTCCACTACGTTCAAATTGTTTTACTATTAGTACCCAGGCTCAAGTACCACCGATTATTCCTTATACTTGCGAATATTTATAACACTTTTAATTGCAAAAGTAAAACTGACTATCTGTTATTTTGTTCGCTTATTTATATTCAAAAACAAATAAACAGAAACGTCTGGTAACTCAGTTTTTGTTGCCAGTGTATTTTCTAGAAACAATAGGCCACACCTCCTTTTAATTCATTAATGTAAAAATTTAATTTACATTAATTTATGCAACTTGTATTAGTTAAAGGGAGTTAACTTTTAATTCATCTTTGCCATAGTCTGAATGTAGAAAACATTTAGGCAGAACGTATTGGTTATTTATGATTAAATTAACCCATTCTGGACGAAGTTTATTACAATATGAAGTTATATACTCAAATATGAAATATGTATACAGTGAAACGTCATAACCAGACAGATGTTATTTATGAAACGAATCTTAAATTGTTTGATAGTACTGAACGAATGTAGGATTTATAGTATGAATATTGTGAGGTCTGTGTGTTTTAGAGATTAAAAGAAAATGCCTATTTAATAGATTTTTGTTTGTCGTTACAGCAGTTTTTATGCCAAGTAGCGCTATTGGGAGTTCTGTTCTCCAATGTACAGTACTGCACCGTGCCTTAAGCGATGATTTTAGTTGACGATTCAATTGTTCGACAAGACAAGTTGTTTGTTTTGGATTGTAAGAAGTTGTGCGTATTTGCGGAGATCCTAGAAGCTTTGAGAGCTCCGTGAACAGGTTGGATTCGAATTGTCCGCCACGATCTGTCGATATGACCTATAAAGAATACCAAACCTAGAGATTTAGTCCTGTAAATGTGTTGATGTAATGGTACTTGCTGTTATATTCTTTATAGGGTATGCTTCTGGCTAACCCGTGAAGCTGTCTACTATAGTCTTAATTTATCTGAAACTGTTTGAGTGGTCAAATTTGCCATTTGATAATTCAAATTTACCAATCGGAGATTTTGTGTCTGTGAATTTTTGATCGTTGACACGATTTACATGATTTAGACCATATCCCTGTGCCTACATTCATTCGTGTCCAAAACTATTTAGATGTAACTAACTTTTGCGTTGCACGTCTGCTATGGAAGTGATAAACTATGTAGGTTATCGAAGATTCTGTTCCTGATGGTGTGTGGGACGTATGGTTGATTATAACCAAATTATGTCTCGCACCAGATTTTGTCATGCTGCCTGATATAAGCTTAAGTTTAACTTTTGATGATCCTGACAGTTTGTCAGGAGTCAGGACTAATCAATTTCTTAAATTCATCGTCCTCCTGTCGCAATTTTGGGTTCTCCTGTCGCAATTTCGGTAGATCTTTCAAGTTGAAAGCGGGAAAGCAGATTTTTGTAGAAGTTTCTTCACCAGAACGGGATAGGTAATCACTGACGACGTTGTTTTTACCTTTGATGTGTCATATGTCTGTAGTGAGCTGTGCGATGAAATCTAAGATCAGATACTTGTGATCAGTGTAGATATAGAAGTTTCTTCCTTCAACAAAATAGTGATCTAGCACACTCGTTACAGTCTTATGGCCAAGTGGGGTTGGATTTGTTCTTGCCTTTTTTAATAAATGATGCCAAATGCCCGTGAATAGGCGCTAAAAACTCGGCTAATTGTGGTATGAAATTTTGATAATAGTTCACGTACTTACGAATTGATGTTTATGGCGGGTTGGTGTTCGTGCTGAGAAGTTGTAGATAACAGTAACTTTGACTTCGGTGTTAGTATGCCGTTTTTCGAAATAGAATTGCTCAAAAAATCAAGTGATTTTTGGGCTAAGATGCATTTTGAAGCGTTGAGTTTTGTAAGCCATAATGCATACGAGTAAACACGAACAACTCAAAAGGTGTAGTTATAGCCATTTTGTGGATATCCTCCTCTGCCATAGGTATCTGATGATAAGCTATTACCACATTTATTTTTGAAACAAATTTCATCTTGCTAGTTGCATTTTGTATGTTGGAATGGGCTTTTTATCTGGAATAGTGCAGCACTAAGTTTATATAGTCTCCATAAGGTCGTTTTCCTTGTCATTTTTCTGATCCATGTGTAAAAGTGAGGGGGAATGGGGAATTAGAAGGATGACAAATACCTAGTTCTACCGTATGTTCAAATTCAGTCTTTGCAGCTTTAAGTTTCGTTGGTCGAAACGTCTGGCATAATGGACGGAGGTCTTCCATTAGTCACATTGTAATGCTTTACGTAGCGCTTAATTGGGACGCTATATATTGGTGCCGTTATCAGCAGTTAATGCTTGGATGGGATCTATAGCTTAAGGAGGCCGGTTTATCCGTTAACCCTTACTGAATGATTGTGATGACGTTTTGCATTCGTTCGTAATTGAGTGTGACGATGAAGATTTTAGGGCAATGGATTTGTTATTTTGGGATGTCGGCTTAGCCGTTGACATAGTAATGACGGGTTGGGTGGGACTCATTTGTAATCGAGTGTGACAATGGAAAGGGTATCCATTTTCCATTTTCTAAAATATTGCCAATTATAAATATAAAATTATTAAGAATGTGTATTTTTTTATTTAAAGGTTTGTTGTTCCAGAATCACCACGGTGGTTACTTGTAAAAGGTCGTGTAAATGATGTGAAAAAAATTTTGAAAACCGCTGCAGAAATGAATAAAATTGATTTACCAAATAATATGGAAAAACTATTACAACCACCACAAAGTAGTAACACTGAACCACAAGCCAGCTTCATAAATCTATTCAAATCAAAATATTTACGTTTAATTACATCATGTTTCTTATGTATATGGTTCACTATTAATTTAGTATACTATGGTGTTATTTTGAATATGAATAGTTTTGGTGGAAACTTGTACATAACAACAGTAAGTTCATTTATTTTTTAATACCGTTAATATTTTAGCTCACTCCCACAGTCAAATGAGCTTTTTATTTAAAATATCTTATTTAAACACTTAGGCGTTTTAATTATTAGTTTTAAATTTCTGATATAACTTGGTTCTTTTGTGTTTCTAGGCTCTAGCTGGTCTAGTAGAAATACCTGCAATTGGAATCGCAATGTATATTATACTTAAAGTAGGAAAGAAATGGTTATTCTGTGCAACACTTTTTGCAACTGGTACTGCATGTCTGTGTGCTGCATTCACCGAAGGTAAAAGTGATATTTTATGGCTTAAAATTACATTCGTCATGATAGGTAAGAATTATTGGATTAAATTTTTTGTTTGAGAGTTTTAAATAGAAAAAAAAATTAAATTAAATAGGAAAATTTACGATAAGTGCCGCTAACACTATTATGCCAGTTTATACGGCGGAATTATATCCAACAGCAATCAGAAATGCTGGTGTTGGTGCTTGTAATCTTGCAGCTGGTCTTGCTCTTATTTTAACACCATATTTATCGTTGCTTGTAAGTTCTTGATTTTAAAGCATTTTATTTCATCAAAGTTTAACATTTTTTTTGTTTTTAAATTCTAGACAAAAATCAATGATCACCTGCTTATGAGTATTTTAACTGCTTTTACAATATTTGGAGGAATTATTGTAATATTTTTACCTGAAAGAGGTCAACGCACAGAATCTGAAATTTTAGACGAAGAAAGGTAAGACAATTTTCTTGCTAATTAAATCTATGCTATTACTTACCCACAAATTGCATCTTTTTCCAGGCACTAAACAACAAACTATAAAACATGCACCTTAAATTATTTTATTTTACCAAAAAACATACTATCTTTGTGTTCGTACATCTTTTATATATATGTATTTATGTTGATATTTAATCTAAAAATTATTTCCTATTATTATCATATTTATAAGACATAATATTCCAATATATATGTGCAGCGATTCTAATTTAAATTGAACATCATTTCTGAATTATTCAAACGAACTTTTAATGTTGTATCAGAGTTTTTTGTCAAATTTCGAATTACATTAGAATCTGTATACGATGACAGTTGTCATTTATTTATTGCGATGATGAAGAACTAAGACTGTGATATTTTTTTTTGTTTCTGAAACATTATTTATATATATTTATATATAAATCAGATATAGATTGGTTGTCTATTTTTCGTTGGTCAAATGTCATTCTTTAAGCTACAAAATAAAAATTATGTACTTATGCCGTTAAACAACGAGATGAGAATGTCAATCACTTTTATTCTACTCAAAGAAAGCCTTCTTCTTCAGTGAGACGAAATGTTTTTGCAGATTTTAATTTATTTTGTTCAATTTAAAAAAGAATATCTCCGTAGGGATATATAAATATATTAACATTTTTAAAAAAAATCTATTTTAAATTTGACAATAAATCAAAATAAAGAATGAAACTATATCTCCTATAAAAACGTATAAAAAATAGTATAAACTAAGGAGAATTAATTTATTAGGGGAAACTGTGGTCGATTAATTTATACATAAAAAATAAATATCAATTAAAATTATAATAATTATTTATGTTATTGTTTAACATAAAAAAGTGATTTAAACTCGTTAATTAATATTATTAAATAAAAGTAATGTAATTGTTGTTAATTAAATCGAATGTAAAGAAAACAAAAAAAATCTTAAATATAACTATTGAATGTAATTAATTAAATAAATGGATTTTAATCTCATTATATAAATGTAATAGAAATAATAATAATACAACTGTTAAAAAGATATAAGTAATGAAAGATAATTATATAATAATTAAATAAGTAAAAATGAAAATTTGGCTGGACCAAATTTATAAATAGTATTGTTAAGAATTAATAAAAAAACATTTCATTAAAATATTTTCCAATGTTAATTATGATTTGAAAGAAAATTAAAAATTGGTTGAATGAGGTTAATGATTTGTTAAATTCGATTGATTGTAATAAACTGCAATGAAATATTTTTTATAATTATAATGTTTTTGAAATTATTAATTGAAACAAGAAAACGAGAATTTTAGAAAATTGAAGCCACAATTCAGCTGGTGTCTTTCCTGGATAAATCTCAGAATTGATTTCCATTATAGAAGCTTTGTTGGCTCAAGAAAACAGAAAATGATTATTGCAAAAATATTCTAGAGCATGATATTCCGTTACTTACAGGTTTGGGATGAAAACAAGTATATCGAAGGTTTCAAATAGCTTAAATGTTTCAAACTGGTTAAATGTTTGTACAATTTATTACTATGCGTTCGATTTCAATATTTAATTAATAGAAATACACAAGATGTTGCACCCGCATACAAGTGATTAATGTGAATGCATATCAATTACTGTTTATCGTAATTCACCCTTTATAACTTGTCAATTAAAAATTTTAATTAAAAGAAACTCGTTTTCAAAATGAATGTCAATTTATTCATTGTTATCATTTGTCAATTTAAACAAATCAAACAAAAATAAATAAATAATATATTAGAATAAATTAATAAACTCATATTTAATAAAAAATAATTATTAAAAAAGTTTTTTCCTTTTTTTATAAGACGAACAACTTTTATTATTAGGTAATTTTTATCAATTTTACCAATATTTTGATATTTGAAAAATAAAAATTTTAAATAATCATATCTAAATTATTTTGATATATTTATGTCGGTAAGACTAAAATGGAATTTTTCTTTTTTAATTCATCATTCCCGTTTTAATTTGTAATTAAAAATTCCATTTCGAGATTTATAAAAGTAGATAACGTATTTATTAGCAAATTAACAACAAAATAAAAAATTATACTATAAAAATAAATTTAGGATAATTGTACTTAAATTACTACATAAAACAAAAATTAAATATAAATAATAAAACAATCGATCGGGATTGATAAACAATTGTAGTAAATAAGTTTTAAACTAAATTACCTTATTTAATATTTTTTATGAGTTTTGTACTTAATTAACGATTAGAATTTAATTTTTTTTTTTTTAAATGGTAAGTAAAAATAAAAACAAATTCTTTTATTATATTACGCTTTTTGTTATGATTATTAAAACTTTAATGTTTGTTATAATTATTAATACTTTTTTTTTATAACAAAACAAAAGTTACAATATTTTTATTACCATGAAAATACTATTATCAGTAGTTTTAATTTTATTATTATTGTTATAACTTTAAATTGTAGTACAAATAAAAATGAAAATTAAATTTATTTGTTATTTTATTAAAATAAAAAATTACATTGGAAAGAAAAACTGAAATAAAGAAATTTTATGTGTACGAAAAGATGTTTTTAAATTATTCTAAAGTTCTTATGGGCTATAAATTGGCCTTTTCCACACTTTTATGCAGCGCAACACCTCACTCCTTTACTCTTAATCCTTTTGCCTATAACCTAAATTGGAGTCATATTTGAATTTAGTTTATAGGCAGGCTATTTATAAGCAAAGAAGAAAGAAAAGAAAAAGTGATGCGTTGCACTGCATACAAGTGTAGAAAAGGCCAATGAATCATAAAGGTAAGCATAACAGATACTAGCGGAAATATTAAATTTATAATTACATAAACGTTTATTATAATTATATAAACTTCTTACTATACAGAATGCATTATTTAATTAACAGTTGACATATAAAATGATAAAAATTTTTATAAAAGATGCCAAATTTTTTATCCTAATTGAGGACATATATCTGATATGACTGATTTTATAAGTATGTTCCAAAATTAACAATTAATCCATTTTGTTTCTATATTCCATAAAGTTATACAAAATTTAACTTGTAAACGGTTCTAACTTCCCTTCAACAACAATACATTAAGCTCTCCTTAAAAGATCGATGTCATTTCGTCAGAGTTTGAAGCGCTCCTTATATCACTCCTATATTCCATTTTTCCAGAGCGAGTAACTTAAAAAACTACAACATCACCTGATACAAAAGAGAAACTAATAAAATATCGTTCTTGCTCTTAAATTGAAATAAATATTTTCTTTCAAATACTCTAATTTTTAATTCTGTTTCGAAATTGATGCTTGCTAACGTAAAAACTAAATAATTTTGTAAATGTTTTGTTCAATTTTGCTAGTAATAAGTAATGTTATAAAAATATATAGTAAAGATGACGAAAAGGTACCAATTTCTTCTTTTGCCAATCGGATGAAAGAAACGAAAAACAAAATAAATAAAATAAAAACTCCAAAGGAGTGAAATCGATAAAACTAAAAATTTTGCTCTTAGAGAAAGAACGATATTGAAATTATAAAAATTTTAATTTATGAATACTATTTTAAGGAGTTAAATTAGTAAGTGCTCGAATTAAACAAAATTGTAAATTCTGCTTTTCGAATCTACAAAATAAGGTTCTTTGTGTTAGATTCATTTTTTCAATTAATATAATAGAACAACTGTGCTACGTTCATCTAATAATTTACATATCATATGTGTAACACATTTTTTAGTCCCATTTACAATATTTTGTTAAGTATGCTTTTGCTAAGACGCGTGATGTGTTTAATTGCATATTTTCTTATTTTATCATTCATGAACTCTATCTTTAGGTTTCTAAGGAGGTCTTCGTTTCTGATGTACCACGGGGTATTAACAATGCAACGCAGAACATTATTTTGGAACGACTGGATAATTTTGCGCGTTTGTTTTCTTAGTTGGAACAACCCCATAGTTGGGGTTGTTCCAACCCCATACATCCACACTGGTTTCATTATTTGACGATACAGAAGCAGTTTGTTTTGAATATATAGTACTGAGTTTCTTCCAAGTACATCTTACTAAATTTTAAATTCAGTTCTACTTTTTTCTTTTTCACATGCTCCTTCCATCTCAGTTTAGCATCCAATGTCATACCTGGGCGCACTTCGCTGTGTTTGCATAACCAACTTATGTTGAGTTGATTTTCAAAGGTATTTGGCTTAGTCTTTGGTTAGTGAAGTTAACATAAGGATTTTGTTTCATTTAGCTTAATTTACCAACTTTTTGTCCGATTATGGATAAAATTGGTAGCGTATACAAGTTTGTTAGTTGCTTCTTCTAGAGTTTTTCCGATGATCAAAATTGCATTAGCATCTGTAAAGGTTGCAATAGTTGTTTTCCTTAGGCTAGGCAAGTTTCTTTTATATAGCTGGTATAGTACCGGTCGTAGGACGCCACCCTGCGGAACTCCTGCATCAATCTTTTCAATGCGGAACCACTATCATTATATTTGACTCTAAGTGGCGGTCATATAAATGAGAGCTCAAAATTTCATAAAACTGTTTGGGCAAATCCCTATGCAATTTACATTTCTTTTTTAAGTCACGATGCCAAACTTTATCAAAAGCTTGAGCGACATCAAGAAAGTGGAAAAATTGAGAAAGAAAGAAAAATTGTGGAGCAATCGTTTCAATTCAATAATATTAGTGATCCATGTGTTCTTGTTCGATGGTAAAGGGGTTTTCTCTGAAACCAAACTGATGCAAGGGTATGATATTTCTACTTTCTATTACTGGCTCAAGTTTTTTAAGAACTTCGATATCGTTGGGAGTAATGATATCGGTATACGAGTTTTTGTCATTTGGTGATTTATCTGGTTTTAGAATCATAATCACTTCTGCTACTTTCTATTGTATCGATATATACCTTAATCGAAATGCTGCATTAATGATATGAAGTATATTGCGAATGCCTCTACCAGGTAGCTTTAACTAGTTAATCACTAGTGATTAAACTGTAGCCTGGGTTTTTATTGGAACCAAACTGGTACGTATTTCCTCTTTTAGTTCATATAATGTTACATATGGTATTTCTTGTGCATCAGTTTTGTTCGCTCTCGTTATATTTTCATCTTCTGTCAGTCGATCAAATGGCTTGAAAGCAGTGATCAAATTTTTACTTTTTAAGGGCGCTCACACTTATTTTAAAAATAACACCATGCGGGCTTTATTTTTAATTTTTGTTTTTCGCTCTTGCACTAAGGATAAAATTAAGAAATTTACGAAAAAGCTCTTTATAGGCAAAATAAAAATTTACAAGAAAAGATTTTGTTAAAAAAATTTTTTTTTTCTTTTCTTTTGGTTTAGTTTCGTTAAAATTTGTATGAAAATAAGTGAGGTCGATATGAATATAAAATAGCTTAGTTTACGAAAAAACAACAACAATTCGATACAGTTTTTTCAGATAATACAGTTACTTCAGTCAAATTGAACGCGACTTATTTTTTTTACTGTTTTAATTAAAAAAAGAAAAACGTGGATTTGCGCTTATCAGTCGGAATAGATAGAAGTAACATTTATTTAAAATTAATTAATTAATAAAAATATTAATCGATTAAAAAAATTAATTAATTTATATTTATTTATTTATATATTTATTTTAATTTTAACTAAATTCATTCAATTTTAAATAAATAATAATAAATAATATTATTTACTTCATAATTTAATTCATGCATAACATATTAAAAATTATTCATTATTAAATTATTTACCAAAATGGAGATCATTTTCTAAAATTACGATTCAATCATATAAATTTCTAAAATCTTTCTTTTCTTATTAATCAACGTAATAGGACGAAAACTAACCAGAATAAAACAAAACAAAGAAAAATATGTATGTATATATAACGGTAAACGGATAGTTTAAAAAAATAGATTTTTTATTCGCCTACATATTAAAGCGGTACTTTATTACCGTAAAGTGTCACTTTTTAACCATATATTTTGTATATTTCGTTGTAAATACGTCCAAAAAAGTAAAAAACATTTGTATTTGCTTAAATTCTATAAAAAACAGAAATTTTTATCAAAACAACCTTTAAATTATTTCAACCTTCAAGCAATCAAATTAAAATTATTGTTATTATTTGTTGTCATAGTTATACAATTATTTTGAAAAAAATTACAAATATTTTGTCAAAGGTTACTTGTTCAACATATTTTCATTCCAAAATTTATGCAAAATTATAACTTTGATTTAGAATAAACAATTTTTTTAAAATATTTTGCTAGCGGCGAATAAAAAATAGTATATGACGCACGGACGTAAGCTATTTTGGACTTAATGTGGGTGCAAAATGCAAATCTCGACTAGAGCCTCGATTTGCAAACTCCACATACGTCCAAAATCTTTAGCTTTACGTCCTTGCATCATAATGTACTATTATTTTATTCCTCTTTTCTTTCAACGAAATAAAAGTAAAAAAATAAAATCTATTACGCACAAAAATTCATTTCTAAAGTAAAATTAAAATATATGAGGGCGAAAAATAGGAAAGTAAAATTTAGCTCTTTGAGTGCAGATTTTTATTTATATGCATTTTATTTTGGGAGACAAAAAGTTTTTAAGGGCAAAATAAAATAAAAATTGGAGCACTGCTTGAAAGTGCCCTCTGGAGTCTAGTAACCCTGCAAAAAGATCTGTTTTATCTTGAGCACTTCTGGCCTACGTTTCATCATCTTCTGTAATCGGAGGGATCTGCGCTACTGTTATTTTAAGTTCCTTTGTCGCTTTCCAGAGTGCTCATTGCCAGAGATTCAACCATAGATTAATTTTTTGCTTCTTTAATAGCTGTCTTTTCTTGTATTTTATTTATTTAAAATAATTTTCTGTTCTGGAGATCGAGTTGTATGTCAGATTTTACGTGCTTTGCGATTTGATTTTATCAATTCTTGCGGTGGTGGGGTACTTGTTGTTGCTGCAAATTCTACAGCTTCATTCAACCTTTCTAGCTCTATTTTCAGCTGTTCTGGGTTTTCGATATATATGAATATATATATAGATATATTTTTTGACCTAATCCTTGTAGTAAAGAAATTTATTAAATCAAGAACCTTACCAAGCTCGGTTGGCCAGTAGGTCGGTGAATAACAGAACGAAAATCACACGTTTTTGCTTGTCCTTCTTCGAACAGCACTTTACCTTTTGTTGTGGTGATTCTTGATCCCCAACATGTTCTTTTCAATTAAAATCTGAGTATTAGATTCATGAAACAAGTTTTAAAATATTCTTTCGCATCTAGCAATGTATTGGGTCATAAAAAATTTTAATTAGAAGCATTTTTCTATCTGCTGGACAGACACATGTTTGTAGATTAATTGTTTAGTCATGAGTTGAAACACTGAATGATTATTTTATATTTTTAAAGTAGTCTCATGTTATATGTAAAACCAAAAACTATCACCATCTGCTCCAGCACCTCTTAATACCTCCACTACTTTGTATGCGATTGAACTTAATATATGAATTTACTTCAATGTCATTGTTCGTTTGCTATAAACCAGAAAGCATGCAATTACTATCAGCAAGGTCAACAACAAAATCCATAGCATGATATAAAAATCGTGGTAGATGACTTCCATACTCAAAGAGAAGAACTTATAAAACATATCGATCTGGAGAATAGAATAGGCTAAAAATATATACTGGAATTAAGTTCTGAACATCCATGTAATCAAAATCAACTGCAACAAGACGATTTTAGATTATCGATTAATCGACAAAACTTAAGAGATCAACATTTTCCATAAAAATTTATAATATCTACAAACCATGTCGGAAGCCTTATACCCGTTATTCAAAAAAGCTAAAGATCCCCAGCAACTTATTTTTGGGATTCTAAAACCATATGGTTCCCCTCTGTCTTCTTTTGCAGTTTCTTTTATAAGATTTTGACTTTCCAAAAGCATATGCAACTATAGATGCTGAAAGAAGCTCTGGGTTTCCATTTAATCAAAATCAGCCAAGATGGGAGATTCCTTCATAAAACTGGCCATCAACCAACCAAACTTAAGAGAGTTATATTTTCCTACACAAAACGAAAATATCTTAAAAATATGCTGACATTCTAAGATTCGTTATTTGATTTAGCTCACAGTTCAACATGGGGCTGTTTTGGTCTCTTCTTTCAGTTAATATGTTATTGGTTAAGATCGGTGCCATTTGCTGATATTTATAAATTTAAAAAACATAGGTCAACCCCTTGTCTATTTTGCAATTTATTTTTCGATTTTTTTCTAAATGCAGAGAGGAATCTCTGGACAGTCATGCAATTAGTTGCTTCTAACAAGCTTGATCTCCTAAATAAATGCTACAAAATGTTTACTTCGTATATTACTAAACCCACATTTGCAATGGTTTTAGTCGTCAGCAAAAAAACAGAATGGCGAAGAGCCATTTTCTTTTGTGTGCAAATTGTATGTAAATGTAGTAATCTGCCGGTATGCATAACCTTACAAAGATGGGTTAGTGGTCAGAAGTTAGCTTCTGACCAGAGAGTCGTAGGCCTGCCAGAAAACAACGAAGGGATGGTACACGTTGGTATGTTGAACTCTCGACACTTTTCCAAAATTATCCTTATCGAGAAAAGTACATCGGCAGTACCTCGGCCTTGTCGGAAGCCAGACTGATATTCTTCAAACAGTTGTTCAGCAAAAGGATTGCTTTTGGCTAGCAAACTGTATGAAAATATCTTATAAATGCAGTGCAGAGTAGAGCGATTCCCCTATAGTTTGCACATTTTAAGCGATTACCTTTTTAGGGATTGGTATCAGCATAGCTGATTTTCAGTCCTGTGGCATAATTCAGACAACCAGATCATTTGAACAAGCTCAAACAATCTTAAAAATAGAGTTTCATCACCATGTAAAATTATTTTGGAATTTATATCGTCGGTACCAGGTGCTTTATTGGGTTTTAATTTTGATAGTGCCGCTTCGAATTCCTCTTTGGTGGGTTCGTCTACATGTACCTTTGACGAATAAGCTTTTCCCGTCGCCCGACTTGGAGCTGGTCACACAAGTTGAGAAGAGTCCCAAAATAAGTGGCCCAAGTATCTAATATATATTTAAGGTCTACTTGTAGCTCCCCATCTTCGTTATGAATAAAAATTTGAAGCTTCGTTTAAGACATTTTAATTCATTCCTGGCTTCTGGCAGTGGTTTTGTGGCCGTCCAAGTATTACCTAAGCGCTGCTGAGGTAATACTTGGACGCATCTTTGAGGAAATACCATGACTTATCGACGTCTCCATTGAACCTTATCGTAGCACATACAAATAAGTGGTCACTTCCAATGTATGCACCTTTCTAAAGGATCGCACATCCAAAACGCTCGAAAAGTAGCGTGCTGTTAATAGCACGTGATCAATTTGATTTCAAGTGTTTTCATTCGGTGAGACCCAAGTCTGCTTATGAATCGATCGATCCGGAAAGAAGAACTGACAATTCTCAAATTATTTGATAATGCAAACTCAGTCATTCTCTCACCATTATTATTCGAATTCAAATGCAGGCTGTTGGGGCCCACCACACTTCCATAAGAGATATCTCTTTCCACCTGCCCATTAGTCACAAAGAACCATAATGAAGTCACGTGTGGGTGTTTGTTTCATAACCTCTTCCAGTGCTATGTATAGAAAAATATTTGGCGTATTAAAATTACAAATATATTCAACTATATATAGAACAAAATATCAAAGAAATTAATCTCTAAAATCTAAAAACCTTGATATTAAAAATGTAAACCTTCTACATCAAAGATTCTATTTAAATATGCAGATAAAGTATTTCAAAGCAACGTGATCACATTTGATAATAACGATGAAGATAATCAACGCAATATTCACTATAGAGGATATCATACATTTCATTTGATTGGAGATCAACGCTGTTAATAAACTAACAATGCAATCAAAAAATGCTATTTTTGGATACATATGACTGAAGATGTTAAGAGTGATAGCTAGAGGTAGATACAAAGAGCTTTTTGATATTGATTTACAAACAAGCTGATTTGCAATATACCTTCACCCCTTCCAAACACAAGAGAGTCAAACGATGTAAATAAAAATTTTCAAATACATATATTATTGATAAAAATATATTTAAAAATTATTACACATAATCCTCCTTGATCAAATCAGATGCTTTTTCTCCAATCATCATACATGCTCCATTTGTATTTCCACTAACGATCATTGGCATAATACTTGCGTCAGCCACTCTTAGCTTCCTAACACCTTTAACTTGTAGTTTTGAATTGACAACAGAATCATTATCATTTTCCGGACCCATTTTTACTGTACCGGTTGGATGAAAAATTGTTGTTACCATATGACGAATATAGCATCCTCTATAGTTGTCAGAATCAAATTCAAATTCATCGCATCCCGGTAGACGTATTTTCATAACCGCACCTTCATTTTGTTTGAATATTTTTGTTTTTGTAAATTCAATTTGTTGTTCTACAGCATGAATTACAGTTTCTAAATCAGATTGTTCGGTTAAATAATTTGGAGTAATTTTTGGTTTGTCGTCATATTTTGATGAGTTTAATTTAATTGTACCAACCGACTTAGGACGAAGGAGTGATATTAAAACAACTCCAATATCGTATATATTATTATAAGCTTTAATTTGATTTTTAACATAGTCAGCATATCCGTCAAATATTGAAAATTTTTCTATGCTTCCATGTTGTTTTCTAAAGGATAAATAGTGGAACTGGATATCCGGAACTGAAGAGTTACTCCTAGTTGAATCGATCATTCCCACAAAATTGACACCTCCACTTATTGGTCCACTATGAAACAATAGGTACTGGATATTGTTTTTTATGAGATCTTTTGTTGACATTTCTTTAGAAGTTGATCGGAATGTGAAAAATAATGGAACAACAAGATGATCTCTTAAATTTAGTCCAACTGGTAAATTTTTGATGATATCAATTCCGTGTTTTTTTAATTCTTGTCTTGGACCAATTCCAGATAACATTAAAAGTTGGGGTGAGTTAGTTGTACCTGCTGAAAGTATAACCTCTTTAGCAATGTTGGCTTTGTATTTTGTTTTGTTATTTAGAACGAAGGATACACTTTCAACTTCGTTGTTTTTGTTGATATTAATTTTACTGACATGAGCTTGTTTGATGATATGTAAATTTTTTCGATTTTTAATTGGATTCAGAAATGCTTTAGCTGAGCTCCATCTTGTTCCTTTGTATACTGTGCTTTGAACATATGTAAAACCCACAAACGTATTACCTGTTAGATCATCGACTTGATGATAACCTAACTTTTCTGATGCAATCCGAAAAATATTTGTAAACGGATCTGTATATGAAAAATAGTCAACTTTTAAGGGACCACCGCTGGCATGATAAGGGCCAATAAAATCTGGATTCTGATTATCTTCAGATTTTTTATAGTAGTGCACGACATCTTTCCAACCCCATCCAGGATTGCCCAACCTTTCCCAATTATCATAATCTTCATTATTTCCACGTACGTAAACTAAATTGTTGATGGCACTAGATCCACCCAATAGTTTTCCTCGCGGCCAATAAATACCAAGTGGTGTGCTTAACCCAGCATCTTTTGATTTGTCTGTGTAATATCCCCAATCATATTTTGTTTTTATTAACGCATCTGATTGGCTTGGTATCTTGATTTAAAATTTTAAAAAATAAACTTTTAAAAACAAACAAAAATTAAATTTCAAAATCGGTTTACCTCAGATTGAATTGGAGGATCACCCCCAGCTTCAAGAAGCAAAACTTTCCATTTTGGATTTTCACTCAAACGATTTGCAATAACAGATCCAGCTGACCCAGCTCCAATAACAATGAAGTCATAATTTTGTAGTCCTAAAATTATTATACTTGAACTTATTGTCAAAGTTTGCCATCACTCACTCACCATTATTTTGAATATTTAATCCATAATCCTTTGGCCATATATGTGATGAGGAAGCTGCAAGCTTGGCTGTTACTATTGCTTGAACAAATAATCCAAAAAACTGTGCTATTGATCCAACACTAGTATCACAACATGATAAACTTGTATTTAAACTCATCTTAACGAACACAAAAGAAAATTAACTCTTAACACTTAATTTTAACTAAAAGTTTGGGTTTACAAATTTATAACCTTCTTCAAGGAAAATGCATAAAAAACTGAGTTTTAACGAAATTTAAATTAATAACTTTTGCTCAGATATAAATAATTACATTATAAAAATATTTCCCATAAAAAGTTGTAGAGTGAAACAAGTAAGATAAATACAAGGATAAACTATATAGACTGTGGTGCAAATAATTAGCAACACTACTATATAATAAAATGTAGTGCAGATGTTCGTTTACACTACTATATGAGGATGATAAGTAGTTTCGATATCTTTGATACACTGCGATATTTACGGAAAATGTAGTGTTATGAGTAGGGCCGGGCGATATTTAAAAACTTATCGAAAATATCGATAAAACCGATATATCGATATATCGATAAATATCGATATTATCGATATATCGATATTTATAGATATATCGATATATCGATAAATATCGATATATCGATATATCGATAAATATCGATATATCGATATATCGATAAATATCGATATATAGATATATCGATATGTCGATGTATCAATATATCAATATATCGATATTTATCGATATATCGATATATCGATATATCGATATTATCGATATATCGATATATCGATATTATCGATAAATCGATATTATCGACTTTTCCGGCATTAAACAGGACAACTTGCATTAGTTTATACAGTGAAACCCCGTTATAACAAACTCGGTTTATAACAATTTTTTGCATATAACATATCTCTTTTAAAGTCCGAGCGTTTAAATATATTAATAGCACCTAAAGTCCTCCTCTTATTAAAAACCTCGGATATACAGCTATAGCAAACCAATTTGTACTACCAGATGAGTTTTGTAGAAGAAAAATAACCTGATATAACAAACCATGCTTTCGTTTATAACATATTAATGCACAAACATACGCAAATATAATTTTCTTTACTTCATTCTATACATATTTTCTAGTCAAACACAAATGTATGTGTGTATGTATAGTAAATATAATGTACCAAAATTATAAAAAGTACAAACCATACATTTACTCAAAATTATAACGGTAAGTTTTTATTTTGATTGAGTCTTTCAAAATATTTTTGTGCAGTTTGATTTGTTGATTGATTCTAATATAACAAGTAGCAAGTGGAATTAAAGTTGTAAAATTTATCACGTTTTGCTGTTTAATCATAATAAAGTGTGTAGTATCAAATTCAAACTAATTATTTATTCTAAAATCAACTAAAATAAAAGCTCTTTCCTTTCAGCAAAATGCCATCACTTCAAAGAAAAGCGATTTCATTAGAAACTAAGCTAGCTATTTTAAATATGATCGATTCAACCGCAAAAACGTATGATGAAGTAGGAGTATTGTTCAAATGCCCTAAATCGACCAATACCAGCGTACGTAATAGAAAAAAAATTGTTGAACTTAAAAACGTGGCAACTACTCGTAAAAAATTGCGTGGTTCACAATATCCACAACTTGAAGATGCTTTGTTAATTTGGATTAAAACCATGAGAGCTAAAGGTGTAAATATAAGTGGCACGTTATTTCGAGAAAAAGCTGTTCAGCTTGCCTTAAAAATGGGTATTAGCAATTTTAATGCTACACAAGGCTGGTTTCATCGCTTTAAAAAGCGAAACGCTATTATTTTTAGAACCATTACAGGAGAAAGTCAGTCTGTGTCTGTAGAGCTTACAACTTATGGTGGGGTTACCTCGAATCACTAAAGGTTTAACAAAAACACTGCCCATGTTTTATAAATTCATTTATTTATTATTAAAAACACTTTACTTGATCACACGATTAACTTGAATGAAAATTGAAAAACTAAATTATGTGTGCAGCTCTAGGCTGCCCATTCCGACATCTATTTTTCTTTCTTTTATGAACCATTTCAGTTCTATTCTATTTGAATCATCATCACATTCCTTCGTTTACAATTACTTATGAGAAAATAATTGTAATAGAATATTTTTATTTATTTAAACTATTTGTGAGAAAATAAATGTAATGTAATATTTTATTCATTAGAAATATTCTAGTTAGAAAATATTAATTTGATATGAAACTTAATTCTGCAAATTTAAGTATTTTTATTTGAGTAAGTAACAATGTACGATGGTAAGTACTTAAACTTATTATAGAGTTTAAATATACAAGGGTAAGTATTTAAGATCACTACAAACTGAATGGAGTCGGTTTCAGCTACCTAAGTTGATAGAAGGATACCACAAAAGGGACATTTTTAATTTGGATGAAACGGCTCTATTTTATAAGTTAATGCCGAATAAAACTATGATGATGCAGAATGAAAACTGTTCTGGTGGAAAAACTAAGTAAGGAACGGATCACCGTTTTAATTGGTGCGAATTCGGATGGATCAGAAAAGCTGCCTCTACTTGTTATTGGTAAGGAAAAAAAACCGCGCTGTTTTAAAAATATCCAAACGTTACCTGTGTTGTATCAATCTAATAAAAAAGCATGGATGACATTTCTCCTTTGGGAAGAATATGTTAAAAAAATGGACCAACGTTTCGCAAAAGAAGACAGAAAAGTTTTATTTTTTATTGACAACGCGCCCTCGCACCTTCCTGTTTTAAGCTTGCTTAATATAAAAATTTTAAATTTGCCTGCAAACACAACTTCCATACTACAACCCATGGACCAAGGAGTTATTAAAAATTTTAAAGGGTTCTACCGGGAGCTTATTGTTCGAAGAATTATAAGTGTATTAGAACAAAATGATTCGTCCAAATTAGTAGCTTCGGAAATTAAAATAAATCTACTTGATGCTCTTCATTTAATTAAGCGGTCGTGGGACAAAGAAAAATCGGAAACAATTGCAAATTGCTTTAAGAAAGCCCATTTTCATAATGAAATACAAGAAACACCACAACATGAGATAGAGCAACGAATAGTGTCCATTTGGGATAATCCTAGTGTTCAAGAGCTAATGGATGGCGTTGGTGTTGACATTTATCTATCGGTTGATGATAATGTCGAAACTTGCGAAGATTTAACAGATGAAGCTCTTGTTGAAATTTCAAATAAAATTGTTAATACTGATTCAGATGATTCTACATGCTTTGAAAAAGAAAAAGAAGAGTTGTCCGAATGTAATAAATATCCAACTTCGCTGGAAATAGAAACATCATTTAAATGCATTCGAAAAATATTATCTATGGAGAAAAATTGCGAAGGACTTTTAAATAAACTCAACGATATTCAAAATTTTGTGGAAGATGTTAACGTAACTAGATTAACGCAGTCAAAAATAACTGACTTTTTTAAAACATCCTAGTTAACTAGCAACAGAAAATACAACATAGCTTATGATTTGATTTGTATAATTTAAGTTTATCTAAGTTGAGCTTTTATGTATTTCGCATACTTTATCGAAGTAGGCACTTGAAGTCGCAATAAATTTTAGTTTGAAAAAAATCTTTTATTAATTCTCTTTCATTTTCTTGTACAGTAGTTTTTCTTGCTCCGCTTGTAACACTCTGGTTTGTTACAAAC